>JARQOD010003075.1:0-69135 GCA_033576555.1 Oophaga sylvatica | reverse complement strand
TGGCGGTTTGGGTGCCCAGTCCTAACTAACTTACTAAAGGAAATGTTCCTGTCTTACCACACAGCATCCCCTTCTATATTTAACTATTTCCTATACTATATCTTATTCTATATTCTATATGCCCCATTTAGTGGCCAATACTAATTACAACACTTACCCTATAATAAGCACAAATACAATACTCTAAACATACATTTGCAGTACAAAGAACATGTCATCAATTATACATATTTACAGGGATGGTAATACACATATTAGTGTAGCAGTACCATTATCTATAGGCGGTTAATACATTATATTCATGTAGCAGTACCACACTTCTAATAACAAATACACATTAACTTACATAATATTAACACATACGGTACCAGGACCAACTAAGGAGGAAAGGCAGTGCAGCAAAATTATTCAATCCCCTTACATATATATACCTTGGTACGAACACTGCCAACTCCACAATAACCAAGAAGGATTATTAGCTGTCACCAGCATCATTTTACAGGTTGATTGGACACCCGTTACAGGAAGCGTATGACTTTCAGGGGTGCGGTTTACTGAGCAAAAGGAAGATAACTATATACATTTTATACTTAATTCAGAAACATAGCCATTGTTTATAATAATTATACAAGACTTCATCCACAGGTACGTCTGAACTATCTTTCAATCCAGAATACCACTGCACCCCAGAATCCTATGTACTCCTCTTTCTCTGTTTTAACTGGTACGTCTGAACTATCTCTCAATCCAGAATACCCACTGCACCCCAGAATCTATGTACTTCTCTTTCTCTGTTTTAACTGGTACGCTGCTGCTTTTTCAATGACTATAATTCCATTTACCATACTCCAGATTTACTGAATGCATCCATCTTAATCTGTCTTTCTTCAGCTTTGATGTAGGCAAATGTTCTATTAACTGCAATCTGTTAATTGCTTCGTGCTGTGAACTGTCTCCTGCTCCTTTCTCCTCCCCTCTCTCTCTCTCACCTGGCTTAATTTCTTGGACACTTGAATGGTATAAGTTGAATGGAGCAGGTCAAATATGACCTTGATCAGATGCGACATCATTTTAAGTGTGACATCTTTGAAGTGTTACATCAGAAATTAACCAGAAATAGTCCAGAAATCAGTCAGAGGTAAGAATAATCACTGTCTTCTAATTTACTTGCCTTTCTTTTACCCTGCTCTTTAACCATGCTCACATTTACCCTCACCATCTCTGCTCGCTAATCTTCACTCTCCTTCGCTATCCCAAACCCCTGCAAGCTCGAACCAATAACTATCTTCCCCTCTCTCTTACCCCCTACACCGCCTCATCTGCAGACCTGCTTCTTAACCTCAGACCTCTCCCACTAAATTATAATGTAAGCGGTCACTCTCCTTCACCCATCTGCTTTCCCTTTCTCTGCTTCTTCTCACTGCTGGCGACATATCCCCCAATCCTGGCCCCCTGCTCATTACATCCCACTAATCCTCACCACCATACTTCTCACAGTAAGAGAAACTACCGCTATCCCCACACTTAAAACCTGTGCCACTGACCCCACCCTCCTGCTTCCTCTCTCTGGAGCACTTTGGAATGCCCGCTCCGTCTGCAACAAGCTCCACGTGATCCATGATCTGTTTACTTCCGCAACCTCTCCTTCCTGGCCCTCACTGAGAACTGGCTGACCGCCCCTGACACGGCCTCCACTGCTGCACTGAGTTCGGTGGCCTCCACTTCACCCACACTCCTCGCTCTGGCAACAGAATGGTGGAGGCGTGGGTTTCCTTCTTTCTAATAACTGCTCCTTCAACCCTATCCAACCCCACCTCCCTCATCCTCCCTTCCTTTGAGGTCCACTCGGTCCGTATCTACTCTCCTCTAATCTCCAAATGGCCGTCATATACGACCACCGGGGCTCAGCCACTGCCTTCATTGACCAATTCTCCACTGGCTTCTTCACTTTCTCTCTGCTGACATCCCCACCATCATCATGGGTGACTTTAATATCCATATTGACACCACCAGCCAGCAGCCTCCAAACTCCTGTCACTTACTTCATCCTTTGGACTTACTCAGTGGTCCTCCACAGCCACCCACACAGACAGACATACATTAGAACCATCTTCACTTGCCTCTGTTCCCTATCTAATCTCAAAACCTCTCCCCACCCCCTATCCGACTACCACCTACCCACCTTCTCATCCCTGTCCTCCTCACCTGCCCCCTATGTCCAGCCACTGGCACATCCTCACAGAAACCTCGCCACACTAGACATTCACAGACTCTCAGACTCTCTTATACCTCTGTCCTCCATATCTTCACTCCATGACACAGACAGCGCCACCACTTTCTATAACACCACCCTCACATCGGCCACAGACTCAGTCGCCCCTCTCACACATGGCAAAATGCGACGAATCATAGGCAACCCTGGCACAACAAATCTCACAAAAAACTTCGACAATCATGCAGGGTTGCGAAGCGGCATTGGAAGGAAACACGCCTGCCAGACAACTTCACTGCTTTCAAACAAGCTACACTTGCCTTCAAAATAGCCCTCACCTCTGCTAAACAAACCTATTTTCACAAACCTTGTATCTTCATTATCCTACAACCCAAACAAGTGTTCAGCACATTCAACTCTCTTCTCCGTCCACCAATGCCACCTCCAACTCCCTTTATCTCTGCCGAGGACTTGCCACCTACTTCAAAACTAAGATCAACCAAACAAGGCAAACTTTACTGTTTCACCACTCCAACCACTCCATATACCAGACCTCTGCCCTTCCCTAATAACCTCCCTCTCCAACATCACTGAAGGAGAG
This sequence comes from Oophaga sylvatica, assembly GCA_033576555.1. NCBI lineage: Eukaryota > Metazoa > Chordata > Amphibia > Anura > Dendrobatidae > Oophaga > Oophaga sylvatica. The sequence goes on along the minus strand of JARQOD010003075.1, from coordinate 66,322 downwards.
CTTACTCATCTCCTTTCCAAATCACCCTCACCACCTGTGCACTTGACACCATCCCTTCCCACTGCTCCCCAACCTCACTAACACGCTCATTCCAGCCCTAACCCATCTCTTCAACCTATCGCTATCTTCTGGTACCTTTCCTTCTGCCTTCAAACATGCCACCATCACACCTATCCTCAAAAAAGAAAACCTTGACCCATCTGCTATGCCCAGCTATCGCCCAATTCATTGCTCCCGTTTGCTTCCAAACTCTTGAGCAGCATGTCCACGCTCAACTTTCCTCCCACCTCTCATCTAACTTTCTCCTTGACAAACTCCAATCTGACTTCCGCCCCCACCACTCCACTGAAACTGCCCTGACCAAAATTACTAATGACTTACTCACAGCCAAAGCTAACAGACAGTTCTCCATCCTCCTCCTCCTTGACTGTCCTCTGCCTTCGACACAGTCGATCACTGCCTACTGCTACAGATTCTTTCTTCCCTTGGCATCAAAGACCTTGCCCTGTCCTGGATCGCCTCTTCCTTTCCGACCACACATTTAGCATCTCCCACTCCCACACTACCTCCTCATCCTGCCCTCTCTCTGTTGGAGTCCCTCAAGGCTCTGTCCTGGGGCCCCTACTTTTTTCCATCTATACCCTTGGCCTGGACAACTCATAAAGTCCCATGGCTTCCAGTACCACCTGTATGCGGACGACACTCAGATCTACCTCTCTGGCCCAGATGTCACCTCTCTGCTGTCCAGAATTCCGGAGTGTCTATCAGCCATATCCTCCTTCTTCACCTCTCACTTCCTAAAACTCAATGTAGACAAAACCGAACTCATCATCTTTCTCTATCTCATGTATCTTCCCTACCCAATCTATCTATTATGGTATGGCATCACGCTCTCTCCCGTACTGAAATTCGCTACCTCGGGTGAACTCTCGACTCTGCCCTGTCCTCCAACCACACGCCTCCAACTTAAAAACATTTCAAGAATCCGTCCCTTCCTCAGCCCTCAAATTACTAAAACTCTTGTGCATGCCCTTATCATCTCCCGCCTTGATTACTGCAACACCCTCCTCTGTGGCCTCCCCATCAACTCTCTTGCACCACTCCAGTCTGTCCTCAACTCTGCTGCCCGTCTAATCCACCTCTCTCCTCGCTACTCCCCTGCTTCTCCCCTCTGCAAATCCCTCCATGGCTCCCAATTCCCCAACGAATCCAGTTTAAACTACTAACACTGACCTACAAACCATCCACAACCTGTCCCCTCCCTATATCTCTGAACTAATCTCACAATATCTTCCTTCACGTAATCTTCGATCCTCTCAAGACCTCCTGCTATCCTTCACACTTATTCGTTCCTCACAAAAACCGCCTCCAAAATTTCTCCCGAATATCCCCCATCCTCTGGAATTCCATGCCTCAACATGTCCGATTATATCCACCACCCTTGGATCCTTCAGACGGAACCTCAAAACCCATCTCTTCAGGAAAGCCTACAGCCTGCAATAACCATTCTGCCGCCTCACCACCACCCGAGATTCCGCCTTGCCACCACCACCCGAGCTTCGCCTCGCCACCACCACCTGAGCTGCCACCTTGCCACCCACCACCCAAGCTGCCGCCTCGCCACCACCACCAGAGTTGCCGCCTCACCACCACTACCAGAGCTGCCGCACCCCCGACCTTCTGTTTCTTCACCATTATCCTGTAGAATGTAAGTCCGCAAGGACAGGGTCCTCTCCCCTCTGTACCAGTCTGTCATTGTAAATTTGTTTACTGTAAACGATATCTATAACTTTGTATGTAACCCCTTCTCATGTACAGCACCATGGAATTAATGGCGCTATATAAATAAATAATAATAATAACAAGACGATATCAAACGGGAATTTTAGGTTGTAGATTATAAGCTCTTACGAGCAGTGTCATCATTGTTTTGCTCTAATTATTGTATCATCTTTAACGCTGTTACTTATGACTTGTATGTGAACTGTTGAATTGTAAAGCGCTGCAGAATATGTTGGGGCTATATAAATAAAGTTTATTATTATAATAAAACAATTTGATATATACAATTACATTAATTACATTAATTTGATATATACATTATATTAATTACAACCTAAAATTCCCGTTTGATATCGTCTTGTTATTATTATTATTTATTTATATTAGTGCCATTAATTCCATGGTGCTGTACATGAGAAGGGGTTACATACAAAGTTATAGATATCGTTTACAGTAAACAAATTTACAATGACAGACTGGTACAGAGGGGAGAGGACCCTGTCCTTGCGGACTTACATTCTACAGGATAATGGTGAAGAAACAGAAGGTCGGGGGTGCGGCAGCTCTGGTAGTGGTGGCGAGGCGGCAGCTCTGGTGGTGGTGGCGAGGCGGCAGCTTGGGTGGTGGCGAGGCTGCAGAATGTTTTTTGCAGGCTGTAGGCTTTCCTGAAGAGATGGGTTTTCAGGTTCCGTCTGAAGGATCCAAGGGTGGTGGATATAATCGGACATGTTGAGGCATGCAATTGAAAAAATATATATTAAAACCAGTGTAATACAGTAATTGTGCTGACACCAATGCACATAGTAAAAAAACCTGTCATAGAAAAGTGTTGTGAATGTGTTAGAAATGAATTCTGAGCAGAGGCTCCCTCTGGTGGTTGCAGACAGTGCTGAACCATTCAATGAGGATTGGCAATCAGGAATTACGGACTGGCTGGATATAAGGGAGGTTCCCTCCCATCATGGCTGCCGGTGATCAATTGTTCTTGTCTCAACGTTGTTTCCTGGTTCACTTGGAAGCTTGCTGAGTCTTGCCTCTTCTCCTGCTCTCAGATAAGATATTTTCTGTTTTTTGTTTTTGTGCTTACCATTTGCATATTTCTCTGCATTCTGTGAGGTTAGCCAGGTTTTTCCCCCTGGGGGGCTTGGGCTCCTCTCAGTTCCTCTGGAGCCACTGTTATTTGTTCATTTGCCTTTTCCAGTTTTTTCAGTGGCTGCGGCTTGTTTGTTACACCAGAGAACTAATTTAGGTGGTAGAGGTCGTGTGATCTCAGGTGTTTTTGCAATTAGTAGCGTTGGCTTTTTTTAGGGTTTTTTTGGATTGCAGTAAGTATCCTTCCTATCCGTTTCTGTCTAGGCAGATTGGGCCCCAACGTTTGCTCATACTATTTTCTGTCTGTGTCTGTATTTCCTCTTGTCTAACCGCCATTACATGTTTGGGGGCTTCCTATGTTCTTTGGGGATCTGCTCTGGGGCAGATAGCTTTCCTCTTTCTATCTTTAGGTGTAGTTAACCTCTCAGGCTGTGACAAGGCGTCTAGGACCAACGTAGGTACGCTCCACGGCTGCCTTTAGTTGTGGTGGTTAGGCAGGGTACTGCAATCCAGTAGATTCCAACCTCTCTGGTGTTTTGCCGTTTTTGCCTGCTCTCCTCAGCTACCAAATCATAACAGTATCACCGGCCAAACTGAAAATTATATGGTACTCACAGAAGGGAAAAATAGTAAAAAGGAAAAAAAAAAAAGGGGAGTTGTCAGAATTTTTTTTCTCTGTTTGTTGCATTTTTTCCCTCTTTTTCTCTGGGTGCTGAGGAGGATTTTTTTTTCTCTCTCAATGGAGATTGCACAGTTGTCTGGCCATGTGGATCAGCTTGCCACTGAAGTTCGGAGTATTGCTACCTATCTTGCAGGGTTGCCAGTTGTGGAGCCTAGGATACCCATGCCGGATTTGTTTTGGGGGGATCGAGCTAAATTTCTGAATTTCAAAAATAACTGTAGGTTGTTTTTTGCCTTAACCCCTCTCTGCCATCAGACGTACTATTCCGTCCATGTGACCCTGGACCTAATTCCCATGGACGGAATAGTACGTCATGCCCTTTAATGCGACATCGCGACTAAAGTCGCGGTGATCGCATTAAAATTCCGACGCCATCTTACCTCTAGGAAGATGACGTCGGCATCCCGGGCTGCGTCCTCCCTCTCCGGCCTCCCGATCGCTGTGATTGGCTGTTCAATTCTGAACAGCCAATCGCAGCCTTTCTCACTGTTTCAGCCAATCAGATGGGCTGAAACAGTGAGATCCCAGGCTAGGATCGAGTACCGATGTACTCGATCCTAGGCCTGGGTCTAGCACTATGCAGACCCCCCTGGATTGGCGCGACCGCCGATCATATCGATCGCGCCAATCGCAGGGCACAGAAGCGGTATTACCGCGCTGTGCCCTGCCGGTTCCTGCTGGATCGGTGCTATAAAAGCACCGATCCTAGGCCGGAACATAGGACAGGCCTAGCAGGGCCTGCAGGAGCTGATTGGCGCGATCGATGTTATCGTCGATCGCGCCAATCGCAAGGCACAGCCGCGGCGCAGAAGCGCTGTGCCTTGCTGCTGACCTGCCGGATCGGTGCTGTAATAGCACCGATCCTGGCTGGATCGGTGCTGTAAAAGCACCGATCTGGCTGTGGAGGCTCAGGACAGGCCCTGTAGGGCCTGCAGGAGCTGATTGGCGCGATCGATGACATCGTCGATCGCGCCAATCACAGGGCACAGCAGCGGTCTGATCGCTGTGTGACCGCGCTGTGCCCTGCAGGTGACCTGGCTGCTGCCCTGGCTGTGACCTGCCTAGGATCGGAGCTGTGAGCTCCGATCCTGGGCAGGTTGCCAGGGTAACCAGGAGAGCTCTGATTGGTGGGATCTTGTTATGATGGATCCCACCAATCACAGGCACAGAAGCGAATTGACCGCTCTGTGACCTGTCTCACCTGGCTCTGACCTGTGAGTGACCGTTCTGCAGGGGTCCTCACACTTGCTGAGGATTCCTGCAGAGCGGTCATACAACAGATCTCTCCTGTGCTGGGCCTTGTAGTGCTGAAGACAGAAGAAAAGAAGACAGAAGAAAAGAAGAAAGAAGATAGAAAAAAGAAGAGAGACTACAACCGTAAGTGTTGATCCCTCTCTTCCTCCCTCCCCATCCCCCTTCCCCCTCTTTTTACCCCCTCCACCCCCCCTTTGCGCCGCCTCCGTGCGCACACCCAGCCGCCGAGCGTTGATTGGTGACGCATTTCCCCGATCAACACTCGTGCTCTCAGCCCCCTTTGCGCCACCTCCGTGCGCACACCCTGCAGCCGGCGAACTTTGATAAGTGACGCAGTTCACTTATCAGAGCTCGCGTCCGGCGGGTTTCCTTTTTTTCACCCCCCCTTTGCGCCGCCTCCGTGCGCACACCCAGCCGCCGAGCGTTGATTGGTGACGCATTTCACCGATCAACACTCGTGCTCTCAGCCCCCTTTGCGCCACCTCTGTGCGCACACCCTGCAGCCGGCGAACTTTGATAAGTGACGCAGTTCACTTATCAGAGCTCGCGCCGGCTGTTTTCCTTTTTTTTTTTTTTCACCCGCCTTTGCGCCGCCTCCATTTCCACATCTAGCAGCCGCCGAATTTTGATAAGTGACTCAGTTCACTTATCAGATCTCGTGCCGGCTGTTTTCCTGTTTTTTTTTTTCACCCCCTCCCTGCGCCACTCCCTTTGCGCCACATCTAGCAGCCGCCGAACTTTGACAAGTGACACAGTTCACTTATCAGAGCTCGCACCGGCTGTTTTCCTTTTTTTTTTTTTTTTTCCTTTTTCTTTTTTCACCCGCCTTTGCGCCGCCTCCGTTTCCACATTTAGCAGCCGCCGAACTTTGACAAGTGACACAGTTCACTTATCAGAGCTCGCGCCGGCTGTTTTCCTTTTTTTTTTTTTCACCCCCTCCCTGCGCCACTCCCTTTGCGCCACATCTAGCAGCCGCCGAACTTTGACAAGTGACACAGTTCACTTATCAGAGCTCGCACCGACTGTTTTCCTTTTCTTTTTTTTTCCTTTTTTTTCACCCGCCTTTGCGCCGCCTCCGTTTCCACATTTAGCAGCCGCCGAATTTTGATAAGTGACGCAGTTCACTTATCAGATCTCGTGCCGGCTGTTTTCCCTTTTTTTTTTTTTCACCCCCTCCTTGCGCCACATCTAGCAGCCACCGAACTTTGATAAGTGACGCAGTTCACTTATCAGAGCTAGGGCCTGCTGTTTTAGACTTTTCTTTTCACAGGCATTTTTTTCTCCCCATTTTTTTTTCTTCTAGATTTTTCTTTTCAGCATAGTTTACACCAAGCACTATCCCCCCCCACACATACACAGTTATCAATAAAGTACACCCAAGCACCACATTTACAAAAAAATGTCCCACCCGTCCCGTTCGTCCCAACAGCGCTATTCATTGGAGGAGGCATACGCTTTTCTTGCCTCCGACACTGATAGCGAGGGAGAGGATCCCACATTTCTTTATTTTTCAGATTCCTCTTCCTTCTCCTCTTCCTCTTCCCCCTCCTCATCTTCCTCCTCGGGTCCTGCGGAACCACCACGCAGATGCCCCAGGACAGAAGATGAGGCATCTGCCGCCATTCCAGAAGACGAAGATGAAGCCGAAGCCGAACCAGCGCAACCCACTGCGGATCCCGTGTGGACCTCGCCCCCCGAAAATTACGAGCCACTGATTTCCTGATTTTGTGGCAGAATCAGGAATCAGGTTTGACACCACTGGCCTCACAGAAATAGACTTTTTCAAAGTCTTTTTCTCTGAGGATTTTATTAACCACATGGTGGAGCAAACAAATTTGTACGCTCGTCAATTTTTGGAGCAAAACCCCCGTTCATCATATTCTAACTGGTCTCCTGTAGACGCAGTTGAATTGATGCAGTTTTGGGGCCTGGTCCTTCACACGGGGATCTTGAAGAAGCCAGAACTTCGGCAATATTGGAGTGTTAATATTTTATATAACGCTCCAGTGTTCCGAATGGTCATGGCCCGGACGCGTTTTGAGGCCATCCAGAAATTCTTGCATTATAACGATAATGCACAGTGTCCCGCACGAGATGACCCCAACTTTGACCGTCTGTTCAAAGTACGGCCGGTCATCGAACACTTCAACAAAAAGTTTGCTGAAGTGTACGTGCCCAAAGGGGACATTTGCGTGGATGAGTCCTTGGTTCATTTTAAGGGACGGCTCGGATTCCGTCAGTACCTGCCCAACAAGAGGGCAAGGTACAGAATCAAACTGTACAAACTGTGTGAGAGTACCTCAGGGTACACTCACCGTTTTAGAGTTTACGAAGGAAAGGACACCAGGATTGAACCCCCTGAGTGTCCTCCTGTCCTGGGAGTGAGTGGGAAAATTGTGTGGGATTTGGTTCACCCACTGCTGGATAAAGGTTATCACCTCTACACCGATAACTTTTATACCAGCATCCCACTCCACAAATCCCTCTTTGCGCGTGGTACCGCAGCCTGCGGTACCGTCCGCAAAAATCAGAAGGGCCTCCCGAAGACGCTGCTTGGGCAGATGCTCAGAAAGGGTGAGAGCAGAGCCCAATGTAGCGACCACCTTCTGGTGGTCAAGTACAAGGACAAGAGGGATGTCCTTCTCTTGACCACCATACACGGTGATGGCAGCGCCCTCAGCACTGTACGGGGTACCTCTACACAGGTCCGCAAACCGGACTGTGTACTTGGGTACAACAAATACATGGGGGGTGTTGCTCTCTCTGATCAACTCCTCCAACCATACAGTGCTTTGAGAAAGGCCAAGGTGTGGTACAAGAAGCTGTCCGTGCACATCGTCCAAATGGCAATGCTCAACGCTTTCCTGCTGTCACGATGTGCACGCCATACCAATACGTCGTACCTTCAGTTCCAGGAGGTAGTGATGTTTGGCGCTCAGGAAGGAGAGGGCCCCAGTACTTCCGGAACTGAAGGTGCTCGTATTGTACCAGGCCAGCATTTCCCGGGGGAGGTCCCGCAAACTGCAAAAAAAGGTAAGTCGCAAAAAAGGTGCCGAGTGTGTTACAAAAGGGGAATACGCAAGGACACCATATATCAGTGCGACACCTGCCCGAAAAACCTGGCCTGTGTATGAAGGATTGCTTCAAATTGTACCAACCTCCATGCACTACTAATTTACTTTACAGGAAAGATTAGTTCCAGAAGGGGGCACATCTAGAGAAACTTCTTGGGGGTCTAATTTCTAAAATTATGTCACTTGTGTTTTTTTTTTCCTGTTTAGGCACATCAGGGGCTCTGCAAATGGAACATGACGCCCGCAGACCATTCCATCAAAGTCTGCATTCCAAAACGTCACTACTTCCCTTCCGAGTCCCGACGTGTGCCTAAACAGTTTTTTCCCACATGTGGGGTACCAGCGTTCTCAGGACAAATTGGACAACAACTTTTGGGGTCCAATTTCTCCTGATACCCTTGGGAAAATAAAAAATTGGGGACTACAAAAATCACTTTTGTGGGAAAAAAAAAATATATTTTTTTTCATGCCAGGGCATTATAAACTTTAGTGAAACACATGGGGGTTCAAAGTGCTCACCACACACCTAGATAAGTTCCTTAGGGGGTCTAGTTTCCAAAATGGGGTCACTTGTGGGGGGTTTCCACTGTTTAGGCACATCAGGGGCTCTGCTAACGGAACATGACGCCCGCAGACCATTCCATCAAAGTCTGCATTCCAAAACGTCACTACTTCCCTTCCGAGCCCTGCCGTGTGCCCAAACAGTGGTTCCCCCCAACATATGGGGTATCGGCGTACTCAGGACAAATTGGACAACAACTTTTGGGGTCCAATTTCTCCTGTTACCCTTGGGAAAATAAAAAATTGGGGACTAAAAAAATCACTTTTGTGGAAAAAATTTTTTTTTTTTTTTTCACACAGGGCATTATAAACTTTAGTGAAACACTTGGGGGTTCAAAGTACTCACCACACACCTAGATAAGTTCCTTAGGGGGTCTAGTTTCCAAAATGGGGTCACTTGTGGGGGGTTTTCCACTGTTTAGGCACATCAGGGGCTCTGCTAACGGAACATGACGCCCGCAGACCATTCCATCAAAGTCTGCATTCCAAAACGTCACTACTTCCCTTCCGAGCCCTGCCGTGTGCCCAAACAGTGGTTCCCCCCCACATATGGGGTATCAGCGTACTCAGGACAAATTGGATAACAACTTTTGTGGTCCAATTTCTCCTCTTACCCTTGGGAAAATAAAAAATTGGGGACTAAAAAACGTCATCTTGTGGAAAAAATATGATTTTTTTTTTCACGCTCTACATTAAACTTGCGTGAAAGCACTTGGGGGTTCAAAGTGCTCACCAACATCTAGGTAAGTTCCTTAGGGGGTCTAGTTTCCAAAATGGGGTCACATGTGGGGGGTTTCCACTGTTTAGGCACATCAGGGGCCCTCCAAACGCGACATGGCGTTCGTTCCCAATTCCAGCCAATTTTGGTTGGGAAAAGTCAAACGGCGCTCCTTCCCTTTCGAGCCCTGCCGTGCGCCCAAACAGTGGTTCCTCCCCACATATGGGGTATCAGCGTACTCAGGACAAGTTGGACAACAACTTTTGTGGTCCAATTTCTCCTCTTACCCTTGGGAAAATAAAAAATTGGGGACTAAAACATCATGCTTGTGGAAAAAATATGATTTTTTTTCTTCACGGCTCTACATTACAAACTTGCTGAAGCACTTGGGGGTTCAAAGTGCTCACCACACACCTAGATAAGTTCCTTAGGGGGTCTAGTTTCCAAAATGGGGTCACATGTGGGGGGTTTCCACTGTTTAGGCACATCAGGGGCCCTCCAACGCGACATGACGGTTCGTTCCCAATTCCAGCCAATTTTGGAAAAGTCAACGGACTCTTCCCTTCGAGCCCTGCCGTGCGCCCAAACAGTGGTTCCCCCCACATATGGGGTATCAGCGTACTCAGGACAAATTGGACAACAACTTTTGTGGTCCAATTTCTCCTCTTACCCTTGGGAAAATAAAAAATTGGGGACTAAAACGTCATGCTTGTGGAAAAAATATGATTTTTTTTTTTCACGGCTTACATTACAAACTTGCGTGAAGCACTTGGGGGTTCAAAGTGCTCACCAACATCTAGGTAAGTTCCTTAGGGGGTCTAGTTTCCAAAATGGGGTCACATGTGGGGGTTTCCACTGTTTAGGCACATCAGGGGCCCTCCAAAGCGACATGGCGTTCGTTCCCAATTCCAGCCAATTTTGGTTGGAAAAGTCAAACGGCGCTCCTTCCCTTTCGAGCCCTGCCGTGCGCCCAAACAGTGGTTCCTCCCCCACATATGGGGTATCAGCGTACTCAGGACAAGTTGGACAACAACTTTTGTGGTCCAATTTCTCTCTTACCCTTGGGAAAATAAAAAATTGGGGACTAAAACATCATCTTGTGGAAAAAATATGATTTTTTTTTCTTCACGGCTCAATTACAAACTTGCGTGAAGCACTTGGGGGTTCAAAGTGCTCACCACACACCTAGATAAGTTCCTTAGGGGGTCTAGTTTCCAAAATGGGGTCACATGTGGGGGGTTTCCACTGTTTAGGCACATCAGGGGCCCTCCAAACGCGACATGGCGTTCCGTTCGCCAATTCCAGCCAATTGTTGGAAAAGTCAAACGGCGCTCCTTCCCTTTCGAGCCCTGCCGTGCGCCCAAACAGTGGTTCCTCCCCACATATGGGGTATCAGCGTACTCAGGACAAGTTGGACAACAACTTTTGTGGTCCAATTTCTCTTCTTACCCTTGGGAAAATAAAAAATTGGGGACTAAAACATCATGCTTGTGGAAAAAATATGATTTTTTTTCTTCACGGCTCCAAATTACAAACTTGCGTGAAGCACTTGGGGGTTCAAAGTGCTCACCACACATCTATATAAGTTCCTTAGGGGGTCTTGTTTCCAAAATGGGGTCACATGTGGGGGGTTTCCACTGTTTAGGCACATCAGGGGCCCTCCAAACGCGACATGGCGTTCGTTCGCAATTCCAGCCAATTTTGGTTTGGAAAAGTCAAACGGCGCTCCTTCCCTTTCGAGCCCTGCCGTGCGCCCAAACAGTGGTCCCCCCCACATATGGGGTATCAGCATACTCAGGACAAGTTGGACAACAACTTTTGTGATCCAATTTCTCCTCTTACCCTTGGGAAAATAAAAAATTGGGGACTAAAACATCATGCTTGTGGAAAAAATATGATTTTTTTTTTCACGGCTCTACATTACAAACTTGCGTAAAGCACTTGGGGGTTCAAAGTGCTCACCACACATCTAGGAAAGTTCCTTAGGGGGTCTAGTTTCCAAAATGGGGTCACATGTGGGGGGTTTCCACTGTTTAGGCACATCAGGGGCCCTCCAAACGCGACATGGCGTTCGTTCCCAATTCCAGCCAATTTTGGTTTGGAAAAGTCAAACGGCGCTCCTTCCCTTTCGAGCCCTGCCGTGCGCCCAAACAGTGGTTCCCCCCCACATATGGGGTATCAGCGTACTCAGGACAAGTTGGACAACAACTTTTGTGGTCCAATTTCTCCTCTTACCCTTGGGAAAATAAAAAATTGGGGACTAAAACATCATGCTTGTTGAAAAAATATGATTTTTTTTTTTTCACGACTCTACATTATAAACTTGCGTGAAGCACTTGGGGGTTCAAAGTGCTCACCACACATCTAGATAAGTTCCTTAGGGGGTCTAGTTTCCAAAATGGGGTCACATGTGGGGGGTTTCCACTGTTTAGGCATATCAGGGCCTCTCCAAACGCGACATGGCGTCCGTTCTCAATTCCAGCCAATTTTGGTTTGGAAAAGTCAAACTGCGCTCCTTCCATTCCGAGCCCTGCCGTGCGCCCAAACAGTGGTTTTCCCTCACATATGGGGTATCGGCGTACTCAGGAGAAATTGCACAACAACTTTATCGGTCCATTTTCTCCTTTTTCCCTTGTGAATATAAAAAAAATGTTTGTAAAAGATCATTTTTGTGACTAAAAAGTAAAATGTTCATTTTTTCCTTCCACGTTGCTTCAGCTCCTGTGAAGCACCTGAAGGGTTAATAAACTTTTTGAATGTGGTTTTGAGTACCTTGAGGGGTGTAGTTTTTACAATGGTGTCACTTTTGGGTATTTTCTGCTATATACACCCCTCAAAGTGACTTCAAATATGAGGTGGTCCCTAAAAAAACTGGCTTTGTACATTTTGATGTAAAAATGAGAAATCGCTGGTCAAATTTTAACCCTTATAACTTCGTAACAAAAAAAAATTTTGGTTCCAAAATTGTGCTGATGTAAAGTAGACATGTGGGAAATGTTATTTGTTAACTATTTTCTGTGACATATTTCTCTCTTTTAAGGGAATAAAATTTCAAAGTTTGAAAATAGCTAAATTTTCCAAATTTTCACCATATTTGCGTTTTTTTCATAAATAAACGCAAGTTATATGGAAGAAATTTTACCACTAACATAAAGTACAATATGTCACGAGAAAACAGTCTCAGAATCGCGAAGATCCGTTGAAGCGTTCCAGAGTTATAACCTCATAAAGAGACAGTGGTCAGAATTGTAAAAATTGGCCCGGTCATTAACGTGCAAACCACCCTTGGGGGTGAAGGGGTTAAAACCTAAGTCCTCAGGGAACGCAGCACAGCAGGTTCAAATTGTCATCTCTCTCCTGCGCGGCGATCCTCAGGATTGGGCTTTTTCCCTGACACCTGGGGACCCTGTTTTGAGTAATGTTGATGCATTTTTTCTGGCTCTGGGGTTATTGTACGATGAACGTAATGTCACTGATCAAGCTGAAAAAACCTTGTTGGCATTAAATCAGGGGCTTAAGGACGCTGAGTTGTACTGTCAGAAATTCCGAAAGTGGGCAGTCCTGACCAAATGGAATGATGATGCTTTGGCAGCCCTTTTTCGGAAGGGTCTGTCAGAGAATGTAAAAGATGTTATGGTGGGTTTCCCTGCTCCCTCTGGTCTCAATGATTCTATGTCATTAGCGATTCAAATTGACAGACGTTTGCGTGAGCGTAGAGGTATGCGTGGAATAGTGTTGCCTTGTGAACCAGCTTCTGAACCCATGCAGTGTGATAGAGTGGCTTCTGGGGCACAGCGTCATGAGTTTCGAAAACGCAATGGGTTATGTTTCTACTGTGGTGATGCCTCTCATGCTATTTCAGTCTGCCCTAAGCGGGGAAGACGTTTTGCACGCTCAGTTGTCTTGGGTAGAGTTCAGACTAAATTTCTGTTGACTGTTACCCTGATTTTCTCCCTGTCCACATTTTCTGCTCAGGCTTTTGTTGATTCGGGAGCAGCTATTAACCTGATGGATTTTGATTTTGCTAAACGTTGTGGGTTTCCCTTGATACCCCTACGGAAGTCTATTCCCCTACTGGGGATTGATTCTACCCCTTTGGCTGAGAATAAACCCCAGTTCTCTACTCAGGTGATAATGAGGGTTGAACCTGATCATCAGGAGAGTTGCAAATTTTTGGTGCTGTATAATCTGCATGACATTATTGTACTAGGTTTCCCTTGGTTACAGTCTCATAATCCTGTTTTGGATTGGAAATCTGTGTCTGTAACCAGTTGGGGCTGCCAATGTGTTAATGCCAACACTCCTGTTTTTTCTGCCTCTCCCCAGGCTCAGGATGTTCCTGACTTTTTGACTGATTTTTCTGATGTGTTTAGCGAAAGTAAATCTGCATCCTTGCCCCCCATAGGAGCTATGACTGCGCTATTGAATTAGTGCCTGGTAGTAAATTCCCTAAAGGTCGCCTTTTTAACTTGTCTGTACCTGAACATGACGCTATGCGGTCTTATATCAAGGAGTCATTGGAGAAGGGTCATATCAGACCATCCTCTTCACCCTTGGGTTCCGGTTTTTTCTTTGTGGCCAAAAAGGATGGTTCATTAAGGCCGTGTATTGATTATCGTCTCTTGAACAATATTACTGTGAAATATCTATCCGTTACCCTTGATTTCTGACCTGTTTTCCAGGGTGAAAAGTGCTACTTGGTTTACCAAGCTTGACCTCAGGGGACGTATAACCTTATTCGCATTAAGCACGGGGATGAATGGAAGACGGCGTTTAATACCCCAGAGGGGCATTTTGAGTACCTAGTGATGCCCTTTGGGCTCACTAATGCTCCTTCCGTCTTTCAGTCCTTCATGAGTGACATTTTCAGGGATTTTGTGGATACATTTCTGATTGTTTATTTGGATGATATCTTGATTTTTTCCAATGACTGGGACTCTCATGTGAAACATGTTCGGACTGTGTTCCAGATTTTGAGAGAGAATGCTCTGTATGTGAAGGGATCAAAGTGTCTTTTTGGCGTACAGAGGATCTCATTTCTGGGATTCATTTTGTCCCCATCTGTTATTGAAATGGACCCGGTCAAGGTTCAGGCCATCTGTGATTGGGTCCAACCTACTTCATTAAAGGCTCTTCAGAGATTCTTGGGTTTTGCCAATTTTTATCGTAAATTTATTGGTAATTTCTCTGTTATTGTTAAACCATTGACTGATTTGACCAAAAAGGGTTCTGATGTGGTGAATTGGCCTCCTGAGGCAGTCTCTGCGTTTCAGGAACTTAAGCAGAGATTCACTTCTGCTCCTGTTCTATGGCAGCCTGATGTTTCTCTGCCGTTTCAGGTGGAGGTTGATGCCTCTGAAATTGGGGCAGGTGCCGTTTTGTCCCAAAGAGATCCTGAGACCTCTAAAAGTAACCATTGTGCCTTTTTCTCTCGAAAATTTTCTCCAACTGAACGTAATTATGACGTGGGTAATCGGGAGTTATTGGCCATGAAGTGGGCTTTTGAAGAGTGGAGACATTGGCTGGAAGGAGCCAAACATCAGGTGGTGGTTCTCACGGACCATAAGAATCTGGTTTATCTCGAATCAGCCAAGCGACTTAATCCTAGACAGGCCAGGTGGGCCTTGTTTTTCACACGTTTTAATTTTGTGGTTTCCTTTCTTCCTGGCACTAAGAATGTTAAGGCGGATGCCCTCTCGAGGAGTTTCCTTGCGGACTCTCCTGAGTTATCTGATCCTGCTGTTATTTTGAAAGAGGGTGTAGTTCTTTCCGCCATCTCGCCCAATTTGAGACTGGCTCTGGAAGGATATCAGGAGGATAAACCCGAGCGCTGCCCTATTGGGAAATTGTTTGTCCCAGACAGGTGGAAAAAGAGTGTGATGTCTGAGATTCATTGTTCCGCGTTGGCCGGTCATCCCGGAATTTTTGGTACCAGAGACTTGGTTAGTCGGTCCTTTTGGTGGCCTACTTTGTCTCGTGACGTCAGGGAATTTGTGCAGTCCTGCGGGACTTGCTCTCGCTCCAAGCCTTGCTCTCGCTCTAGTGGTTTGTTGATGCCATTACCTGTGCCCAAGAGACCATGGACCCATATCTCTATGGATTTTATTTCCGACCTCCCTGTTTCTCAGAGAATGACCATTATCTGGGTGATTTGTGATAGGTTTTCCAAAATTATACATCTTGTGCCATTACCTAAGTTGCCTTCCTCCTCCGAATTGGTGCCTTTGTTCCTTCAGCACGTGGTTCGGTTACACGGCATTCCTAAGAACATTGTGTCTGACAGAGGAGTCCAGTTTGTTTCCAGATTTTGGAGGACTTTTTGTTCTAAACTTGGTGTTCAATTGTCTTTCTCCTCGGCTTTTCATCCTCAGACCAATGGACAAACTGAGAGAACAAACCAGACATTGGAGACTTATCTGAGATGCTTTGTGTCTGCTGATCAAGATGACTGGGTCTCTTTTTTGCCTTTGGCTGAGTTTGCTCTTAATAATAGGGCTAGCTCTGCCACTTTGATGTCTCCATTTTTCTGCAATTTTGGGTTTCACCCTCGATTTTCTTCGGTACAGACGGAGGCTTCTGTCTGTCCGGGTGTTGACTCTGTTGTGGAGCGTATGCAGCAGATTTGGGACCAGGTAGTGGAGAGGTTGTCCCTCTCTCAGGAGAGGGCCCAGCGGTTTGTCAACCGGCATAGGACTGATGGTCCTCGGTTTGAAGTGGGGGACTTGGTCTGGTTGTCCTCAAGAAATATCCCTATGAGAGTTGCATCTCCTAAGTTTAAGCCTAGGTTCATTGGACCTTATAAGATCATGGAGATTCTTAATCCTGTTTCCTTTCGTTTACTTCTTCCAGGGACATTTAAGATCCATAACGTGTTCCACAAGTCCTTATTGAAGAGGTTTGTCGAGCCAGTGGTTCCTATGGCTGCGCCTCCTGACCCTGTTTTGGTTGAGTGCAATCTGGAGTATGTGGTTGAGAAAATATTGGATTCTCGTTTTTCTAGACGGAAACTCCAGTATTTGGTTAAGTGGAGAGGTTATGGTCAGGAGGACAATTCTTGGGTGTTTGCTTCGGACATCCATGCTAGGAGACTAATCCGTGCGTATCACAGAGCTCATCCTGACCGACCTGGTTGCACAAATGAGGGTTCAGTGACCCCTCCTCAAGGGGGGTACTGTTGTGAATGTGTTAGAAATGAATTCTGAGCAGAGGCTCCCTCTAGTGGTTGCAGACAGTGCTGAACCATTCAATGAGGATTGGCAATCAGGAATTACGGACTGACTGGATATAAGGGAGGTTCCCTCCCATCATGGCTGCCGGTGATCAATTGTTCTTGTCTCAACGTTGTTTCCTGGTTCACTTGGAAGCTTGCTGAGTCTTGCCTCTTCTCCTGCTCTCAGATAAGATATTTTCTGTTTTTTGTTTTTGTGCTTACCATTTGCATATTTCTCTACATTCTGTGAGGTTAGCCAGGTTTCCCCCCCGGGGGGCTTGGGCTCCTCTCAGTTCCTCTGGAGCCACTGTTATTTGTTCATTTGCCTTTTCCAGTTTTTTCAGTGGCTGCGGCTTTGTTTTCTTACACCAGAGAACTAATTTAGGTGGTAGAGGTCGTGTGATCTCAGGTGTTTTTGCAATTAGTAGCGTTGACTTTTTTTAGGGTTGTTTTTGGATTGCAGTAAGTATCCTTCCTATCCGTTTCTGTCTAGGCAGATTGGGCCCCAACGTTTGCTCATACTATTTTCTGTCTGTGTCTGTATTTCCTCTTGTCTAACCGCCATTACATGTTTTGGGGCTTCCTATGTTCTTTGGGGATCTGCTCCGGGGCAGATAGCTTTCCTCTTTCTATCTTTAGGTGTAGTTAACCTCTCAGGCTGTGACGAGGCGTCTAGGACCAACGTAGGTACGCTCCACGGCTGCCTTTAGTTGTGGTGGTTAGTCAGGGTACTGCAATCCAGTAGATTCCAACCTCTCTGGTGTTTTGCCGTTTTTGCCTGCTCTCCTCAGCTACCAAATCATAACAGAAATGAACCCCCAGGCTGTAGTGACAAGACACATGAAAAAGGGGGAACCATGCCTTTAAATGCTTTAGTGCTTACCCATAATGAAGGTGACAAAATGCCAAGGAGCCAAGTGCACCCCCTTTGAAGCGTGTTTCGCGTTTACTTTATCGAAAAGAGTTTCTTCCATTTTCTAGTAATTGCACCACCAGTTGTTGCCTTCTCACTAAGCTGCTTGCCTATTCTCCTGTAGCCCATGGCAGCCTTGTGCAGATCTACAGTTTTGTCCCTGGTGTCCTTAGACAGCTCACTGATCTTGGCCATGGTGAAGAGGTTGGAGTGTGATTGATTGAGTGCGTGGACTGTTGGCATATGCAACAGATTAGAACTTATTATAAGTAAAAGGAGGACTTTATGCTGACCTGACAGTAGATGGCGATGTTGTGTAATGTTTCCTTCTGTTTAATGTATTGTATAAGAAATAGTCTCACTTGTACTTTCACTTTCGTTTTGTTCCTGGTTTCCTGATGCAATGCTGAAATGACTGTGCATTTTCCTTTTACCTCATGTTGTAAGAAGTAAAAGCTTGTTGTCCCATGAAGCCTGCTCTGTGAAGTTTTCTACTGCGAAGGTGTGGATTCACAAGCTGTGCAACATGGACAAGTGTCTTTTATACACGTACCGAGTTCAAACAGGTACAATTAACACAGATAATGAGTAGAGATGAGCGAACTTGTTCGGAAAACGTTCTCCAATCTCAAATTCAGCACAAATATAGCACATTCAGATTTGTGTTTGCTATCACGAGCATTTTTACTCAAAGTAGGCAAAATTCAGACACAGTTGGGTAAATCATTGCGTTTCAACTAATGCTTTTGTTATTATTTGGTGCTGTATGATGACTAGGGGGATGGAGGCATGGGGGGACGTGTTGATGATTGGAGGGGGATATGGAGAGGTTAGAGGAGCGGCGCTCTCTTTTTTTTTTATTTTTACTTTATGTGTGTTGATTCCTGCAGCCAATCAAGGCTCAGAAACCATCCACAGCGTCATGACACAAGGTCTTCTGTGATTGGCTGTAGAAGTCACATGTGCCTGGCCATATAAAATGTGGACAATTTCTTGGCGCCATTGTCTCAGTGTCACAGTGCAGAGAGGTCGCTCCTGCACTAGTGCTGCTGCTGAAAGAGAATATGTCAGTTAACTAGATATGATCCTGTCCTGTGTTAAATCAATTTTCCAACAGTCTCCTGAGGCCCCATTTGCTGCTCCAAATCGTTTGTGATAAAACTGTGTTTCAGTGGCAAATCAGAAGGTAGATTTCCACTTAAAAATCGTTAAATATAACAGTGTTGTTCAGGCATACTATCTAAGGAAATAAATAGTGATTGTTCATTTAGTGACAGGTGACTGACCGTTGTGGGCCAAAGGTTGTGAAACAGCAGGTTACAGGAGGGGAAGGCTACTTACAATATGAGTGGGGAAAAGTGGTCCAAAGACCACTGACAACGTCTGTTACTGGACGGCTACTCGACTCCCTTTTTTGGCAGGCCGCACAGCGGTACGCCTTGTAGATGAGGCTCAGAAAGAGCATGTACTCCAGTGGATTCCAAGCGCTGCATCAAGTGGCTTCTCCTTCTCTTCTTCCACCTTAACATCACACACAGTACAATCCTCAGAGGTGGCAGCCCAATTACCCTTTTTTCCAAACGCCCAACTAACTGTGGGGAACCACAGATGGGTCATTCTGCAGATCTGTTCACATATTCTATTCCATGGGCATCAGAGGTGTGCTCACAGAATCACAGAATCCAAAGGAGGAAACCATCTGCACCAATGCCCAAATTTTTTCATGTTGGATCTGGGACCAGTAGGGTCCGAGCAGAATCCAGACCCTCATCACCAGACGTTAATCATCAAGGGTGGAGGTGATCCTTATGAGACTCAGATACCAGAAGCGCACACGGACTGTACTGTGGTGTGAGGGTAGAAAGAGAAGGAGGGTGCCTCTCAAGGTGAGGAGTGTGAGAATAGAGAAGATGACAATGAGATTGTAGATCCCACTTGGTGTGAAATCAGAGGTAAGCAGATCAGCAGAGGAGGTGGAAGAGGAGGAAGATGAGTGAGTTACGCTGCTGCTTCCCACACAGACACAAAGTGATGCAACCACAACAAGCACTGCATCCTCAGCCTCAACTCTGGTCATGGCCAGCACTGGTGTGCAGTTCGCAGGGGTGGCAAGGGTTGCCTAGCCTGGGTCTTTTTTGAGACCAGAAAGGATGAGCCAAAACACGTTATCTGTCAAATTTGCAAAAAAACTCAGTAGAGGCAAAAACTGCAATAATTTGACAACTACATGCATGAACCGGTACATGCACGATCAACATGTCTTAGTGTGGGAATCTCACTGTGCTAAAATGCGGAGTAGCGGGCCTCGCCAACCACTGGCCGTCCCATCACCCCTATCTGCTGCTTCTTCCTCCTCCGTAACCATGTCAAGTCTTCTCACAGAGGTCTCTGGCCACAGAAACTACACTTGTTTATTCCCTACAGTTGAGATGAGTGAGAGCCAGTCAGCTGTTATGGAAGTAGACATGACTGCTGATTTTGTGTCACCTAGCACAACACATCTCTCTCAATCCACCATAACATCTCCACCTGCACCTCACTCACAGTCCAGCAGTTTGTCCTGTTCTGCATACTCCACCCTCTCTCAGCCCAGCCTTCGGTCCTGCAGTTGTCACGTAAAAGAATGTTTTCTCTTACACATGCCAAAGCTAAGAGCTTGAACCCTACCATCTCCAAAATGTTGGTCACAGAAATGCTGGCTTTCCGCCTGGTGGATATAGACAGTTTCAGAGAGTTGATTGCCATCGCAGTCCCCCAGTATCAGCTGCCCAGTCGCCATTACTGTTGTCCGTGGTTGGTGGGAGGGGATGGAGGAAGCAACCTTGAGTGTTACCCCACCACCAACACACCATGGACTTGGACCTCATGGAAAAAGCTTATAGCACCCCCCAGAGTCAGAATTTTTCCGGGGTCTTGGCTGCCTGGGGTAGCCGAGACCCCAGAGAACATGATTCAGGTCAGTATTTACCGACCCCGGTGTTGCGATCGCCGTTATTAACCGTATAACGGCGACAGCAACAAAAAAAAGCCGCAATTTCGCATTTAATTTCTCTCTCCTCTGATGTGATCGCACATCAGAGGGGAGAGAAATAGAGTCCCTGGGTCCCCGATCTGTCCCCCATACCTCCCGGTGTCCCCCCGTTCTCCCACAGCTCCCGGCGTCTTCTTCCTGAAAAAAAAATTCCATTCATTCATTCAATGTACATTTTGATCACTGTGATAAACCCTATCACAGTGATCAAAATAAAAAAAATAGTAAATAACTCCCCCCCTTTATCACCCCCTTAGTTAAGGAAATATAATGAAATAAAGAAAATATATTTATTTTCATTATATATATATTTATTTTCATTTTTCCATTAGGGTTAGGGTTAGAATTAGGGTTAGGGTTGGAATTAGGGTTAGGGTTAGAATTAGGGTTAGCGTTGGAATTAGGGTTAGGGTTGGAATTAGGGTTAGGATTAGGGTTAGGGATTAGAGTTAGGATTGTGATTAGGGTTAGGGTGTGTTGTGGTTAGGGTTGGAGCTATACAGTCATGGCCAAAAGTTTTGAGAATTACACAAATATTAATTTTTACAAAGTCTACTGCTTCACTTTTTCTAATGGCAATTTGCATATACTCCAGAATGTTATAAAGAGTGATCAGCTTAACAGCAATTACTTGCAAAGTCAATATTTGGCTAGAAAATGAACTTTATCCCCCAAAACACATTTCAACATCATTGCAGCCCTGCCTTAAAAGGACCAGCTAACCTCTTTTCAGTGATTGCTCCATTAACACAGGTGTGGGTGTTGATGAGGACATGGCTGGAGATCAATCTGTCATGATTAAGTAAGAATGACACCACTGGACACTTTAAAAGGAGGCTGGTGCTTGGCATCATTGTTTCTCTTCTGTTAACCATGGTTATCTCTAAAGAAACACGTGCAGTCATCATTGCAATGCACAAAAATGGCCTAACAGGGAAGAGTATCGCAGCTAGAAAGATTGCACCTCAGTCAACAATCTATCGCATCACCAAGAACTTCAAGGAGAGAGGTTCCATTGTTGCCAAAAAGGCTTCAGGGCGCCCAAGAAAGACCAGCAAGCGCCAGGACCGTCTCTTAAAAGTGTTTCAGCTGCGGGATCGGGCTACCAGCAGTGCAGAGCTTGCTCAGGAATGGCAGCAGGCAGGTGTGAGTACATCTGCACGCACTGTGAGGCGGAGACTCTTGGAGCAAGGCCTGGTCTCAAGGAGGGCAGCAAAGAAGCCACTTCTCTCCAGAAAAAACATCATGGACAGACTGATATTCTGCAAAAGGTACAGGCAGTGGACTGCTGAGGACTGGGGTAAAGTTATTTTCTCTGATGAATCCCCTTTTCGATTGTTTGGGACATCAGGAAAATGCCTCATTCGGAGAAGACAAGGTGAGCGCTACCACCAGTCTTGTCTCATGCCAACTGTTAAGCATCCTGAAACCATTCATGTGTGGGGTTGCTTCTCAGCCAAGGGAATCGGCTCTCTCACAGTCTTGCCTAAAAACACAGCCATGAATAAAGAATGGTACCAGAATGTCCTCCAAGAGCAACTTCTCCCAACCCTCCAAGAGCAGTTTGGCGATCAACAATACCTTTTCCAGCATGATGGAGCACCTTGCCATAAAGCAAAGGTGATAACTAAATGGCTCAGGGAACAAAACATAGAGATTTTGGGTCCATGGCCTGGAAACTCCCCAGATCTTAATCCCATTGAGAACTTGTGGTCAATCATCAAGAGATGGGTGTACAAACAAAAACCTAAAAATTCTGACAAAATGAAAGCATTGATTGTGCAAGAATGGACTGCTATCAGTCAGGATTTGGTCCAGAAGTTGATTGAGAGCATGCCAGGGAGAATTGCAGAGGTCCTGAAGAAGAAGGGTCAACACTGCAAATATTGACTTGCTGCATTAACTCATTCTAACTGTCAATGTAAGCTTTTGTTACTCATATGTTTGCAATTATTACATTTCTGTCTGTGATAAAAACATCTGTCAAACACACAAAAACCAGAGGGCAGCAGATCATGTGAAAATATAATATTTGTGTCATTCTCAAAACTTTTGGCCATGACTGTAATTGAGGGGTTTCCACTATTTAAGCACATCAGCAGCAATTCCTCCTCCTACGGAGTCACAGTGCAGCGGCCCGGGACCCTCCGGAGCTGAGCGGCGGGTCGGTGAGTCCACTGTGTGGGGAGAGGGGGGACCCGGCCTGAGCAGGCGGCGCAATACTTGCCTCTCCCCGTGCCTCCGTAGCTCCGGGCTCCAGGGGGCCCGCGCTTCCTGTCACAGCAGCGCCGCTGGATGATGTCATCATTCAGCGGCCGGCTGTGGCAGAGAGCGCGGGCGCCGGACAGGTGAGATGTGAGGTGTATGTGTCTGTGTGAATCAGTGTGTGTGTGTGTGTCTGCCTGCGTGTGTGTATGTGAGAGAGTGCTGCGGTGCTGTCTGTGTGTGGTGCTGTATGTGTGATGGTGATGGGGGGAGGCAGTGATGGTGGTGAGGAGACAACGATAATGATGGGGAGCCAATGATGATGGACAGGCAAAGATGATGATGATGGGGGGGCGATGATGATGGGCAGGCAATGATGATGATGATGATGGGGAGGCGATGATGATGGGGAGCCAATGATGATGGGCAGGCAAAGATGATGATGATGGGGAGCCAATGATGATGGGCAGGCAAAGATGATGATGATGGGGAGGCAATGATGATGATGATGATGATGGGGAGGCGATGATGATGATGAGGAGCAAATGATGATGGGCACGCAATAATGATGATGATGGAGAGACAATGATGAGTGGCAGGCAAAGATGATGATGATGGGGAGGCAATGATGATGGGCAGGCAATGATGATGATGGGGAGCCAATGATGATGGGCAGACAATAATGATGATGATGGGGAGGAAATGATAATGGGCAGGCAAAGATGATGATGATGATGGGGAGGCAATGATGATGGGCAGGCAATGATGATGATAATGATGGGGAGGCAATGATGATGATGGGGAGCCAATGATGATGAGCAGGCAATGATCATGATGATGGGGAGCCAATGATGATGGGCAGGCAATGATGATGATGATGGGGAGGCGATGATGATGGGGAGCCAATGATGATGGGCAGGCAATGATGATGATGATGGGGAGCCAATGATGATGGGCAGGCAATGATGGTGATGATGGGGAGCCAATGATGATGGGCAGGCAATGATGATGATGATGATGATGGGGAGGCGATGATGATAGGGAGCCAATGATGATGGGAAGGCAATGATGATGATGATGATGGGGAGACAATGATGATGGGCAGGCAATGATGATTATGGGGAGCCAATGATGATGGGAAGGCAATTATGATGATGGGGAGCCAATGATGATGGGCAGACAATGATGATGATGATGGGGAGGCAATGATAATGATGATGGGGAGAAATGATGATGGGGAGTCAATGATGATGATGGGGAGGCAATGATGATGATAATGGGGAGTCTTTCCACAGTGCCCTTTCCTGAGCTGTAACAGTGCAGAACGCAGCACAGTGCAGAGGAGAGCTCCATATTTTGTATGGAGCATTATATGGGGACCAGTATTCTTTATGGAGCATTATATTTGGCCCATAATACTGTATGGAGGACTATGTGGTGCCCATAATATTGTATGGAGGACTGTAATTATTTTTTTGTTTGGGGGTCACCGCAACATGAGGAACTGTGAAAAAAATGCTCCAAATATGCATTGTATTCAATTATACATGGTAAATACCATAAACAGAGAAAATTGCCTCCAAGGTGCAGATTGTGACGACTCGCATTATAGTATTATAAACAAGAGAAAAAGAGTCCTAACTATACTATGAAAATTATTTTATTAATAAAAAAGGCACATATAAAGAACAGGACACATGCTAAATATGTAACACAGGTTTACAATGAACACTATATCTGGGACAACAAGAGAGCAGAGAGTAGTGCCACTATGATTGTATATATATATTGCCTATGTAAAATCATGAAAATAGGAACTGTGATATACGATTATTGTAAATGAGAAGTTACCTTTGTTAGACATGATATATGCTAACATTTCTCTTTTTTCTGCACACATTTATATATTAGCCATCATTGATTTATGCGCTGTTGGTATGGTAACTGAAGGTTTATTCATTTTATACACATGGCCCCAGGGATGTGTGCATTTAGCTGCATGGGAGCACAGCCGTCCCCATGTGGCATATGTATGCATCTCAGGTTCCTGTTTTCCCCCTTTTTTTTATTATTATTTTTTTTTATAGCTGTCCTGTGCATTCTTTGGCATGAGCTGTGGGGTGGCTTGGCGCCAGCTGTCTCCGGTTCACGTCATAATGCACAGGCACATTCACTTAATACTATCAATTTTTTTTTTTTTCCCCCATACCATCAGTGCGCATGACAATGCATCTCTATATGCGATTGGTGGATTTCTACCATGTGACCATCAACACGCTCCTTGTGTGATTGGTGGATCTCCACCATGTGACCGCAGTATATCGGATACAAATAGGGACTACATATGATGATAGCCACGCCCCCCGAGGAAGCGGTGTGTTCATACCGCGAAACGTGCGTTGGGGTTAGCAGAGCCTGTGTCCACTTACCTACAGCGCCATGATGGGTATGTGTTGATGAGCAGCTTCATCCAGTGTGGATATCCTTTTATTTTGCTGACACAGACTTTTCATATGGGGATCATCATTATTTGCATGATGATCAATGAGGATGTTTTTTGCACGGTTGCACCTTATTTTGGTATATAGCATGCAGAACTGTTTTCTAAATAGATTACAAATATAATATTGCGCACAGAGAAGGTTCACCGTTGAGCTCCATGGGAGTATGCCTTCATTCTGTTTGTGAAATCGTTCTTACTAACTCTGATCCTGTATATCACTGTGGGCAACGTGCAATACATGTCTCTTTTCCCACTGGAATGTTATGTTTAGTTGCAGACTACCATACATAGGCAATATATATATATATATACAATCATAGTGGCACTACTCTCTGCTCTCTTGTTGTCCCAGATATAGTGTTCATTGTAAACCTGTGTTACATATTTAGCATGTGTCCTGTTCTTTATATGTGCCTTTTTTTATTAATAAAATAATTTTCATAGTATAGTTAGGACTCTTTTTCTCTTGTTTATAATAATATGAGGAACTGTATTGCGGGGTCACGGCATTAGAAAGGTTGAGAACCACTGCTCTAGCGGGTAATACAAACCTCTGGAATACAGGTCCTTCTCAAAAAATTAGCATATAGTGCTAAATTTCATTATTTTCCATAATGTAATGATTACAATTAAACTTTCATATATTTTAGATTCATTACACACCAGCTGAAATTTGTCAGGTCTTTTATTGTTTTAATACTGATGAATTTGGCATACAACTCCTGATAACCCAAAAAACCTGTCTCAAAAAATTAACATATTTCAACCATCCAATAAAATAAAAGTGTTTTTTAAAAACAAACAAAAAAAACATCAAATAATAAAGTTCAGTTATGCACTCAATACTTGGTCGGGAATCCTTTTGCAGAAATGACTGCTTCAATGCGGAGTGGCATGGAGGCAATCAGCCTGTGACACTGCTGAGGTGTTATGGAGGCCCAGGATGCTTCGATAGCGGCCTTAAGCTCATCCAGAGTGTTGGGTCTTGCGTCTCTCAACTTTCTCTTCACAATATCCCACAGATTCTCTATGGGGTTCAGGTCAGGAGAGTTGGCAGGCCAATTGGGCACAGTAATACCATGGTCAGTAAACCATTTACCAGTGGTTTTGGCGCTGTGAGCAGGTGCCAGGTCGTGCTGAAAAATGAAATCTTCATCTCCATAAAGCATTTCAGCCGATGGAAGCATGAAGTGCTCCAAAATCTCCTGATAGCTAGCTGCATTGACCCTGCCCTTGATGAAACACAGTGGACCAACACCAGCAGCTGACATGGCACCCCACACCATCACTGACTGTGGGTACTTGACACTGGACTTCAGGCATTTTGGCATTTCCTTCTCCCCAGTCTTCCTCCAGACTCTGGCACCTTGATTTCCGAATGACATGCAAAATTTGCTGTCATCAGAAAAAAGTACTTGGGACCACTTAGCAACAGTCCAGTGCTGCTTCTCTGTAGCCCAGGTCAGGCGCTTCTGCCGCTGTTTATGGTTCAAAAGTGGCTTTACCTGGGGAATGCGGCACCTGTAGCCCATTTCCTGCACACGCCTGTGCACGGTGGTTCTGGATGTTTCTACACCAGACTCAGTCCACTGCTTCCTCAGGTCCCCCAAGGTCTGGAATCGGTCCTTCTCCACAATCTTCCTCAGGGTCCGGTCACCTCTTCTCGTTGTACAGCGTTTTCTGCCACATTGTTTCCTTCCAACAGACTTCCCATTGAGGTGCCTTGATACAGCACTCTGGGAACAGCCTATTTGTTGAGAAATTTCTTTCTGGGTCTTACCCTCTTGCTTGAGGGTGTCAATGATGGCCTTCTTGACATCAGTCAGGTCGCTAGTCTTACCCATGATGGGGGTTTTGAGTAATGAACCAGGCAGGGAGTTTTTAAAAGCCTCAGGAATCTTTTGCATGTGTTTAGAGTTAATTAGTTGATTCAGAAGATTAGGGTAATAGGTCGTTTAGAGAACCTTTTCTTGATATGCTAATTTTTTGAGACAGGTTTTTTGGGTTATCAGGAGTTGTATGCCAAAATCATCAGTATTAAAACAATAAAAGACCTGACAAATTTCAGTTGGTGTGTAATGAATCTAAAATATATGAAAGTTTAATTGTAATCATTACATTATGGAAAATAATGAAATTTAGCACTATATGCTAATTTTTTGAGAAGGACCTGTATAGTAATGCCATGTGCAAGTGGCCTAGAAAACACTGCCCACATTTTGCCCCTTAGAAACCTAGAAAGTAATAATGCCCTGTGTGCCCTTTGACAGTCACAGTAACCTGAGTTCTCCTAT
Organism: Oophaga sylvatica; assembly: GCA_033576555.1. NCBI lineage: Eukaryota > Metazoa > Chordata > Amphibia > Anura > Dendrobatidae > Oophaga > Oophaga sylvatica. Next base: position 39,003 of record JARQOD010003075.1, on the reverse strand, counting down.
AACAATAAGTGCCCATTTACATCAAATAATGTCCCGAGTCCCCCGTATAGCTCTCCTATACACAGTATAATGCCCCCTCACTGTGTAGTACCACCAACACAGTATACTGACCTGTTAGTAGCCCCCAAACTGTTTGATGGCTCCAACACTGTATGATGGATGCACCAGATAGTCCTCAATATAGTTTAATGCACTCCCCATAGGCAGACTCTGTAGTATAATGCACTCCCCATAGGCAGACTCTGTAGTATAATGCACTCCCCATAGGCAGACTCTGTAGTACAGTGATAGCGAACCTTGGCACTCCAGCTGTTGGAGAACTACAATTCCCAGCATGCCTCAACTGCTGCAGGTTGCAAGGGCATGCTGGGAGTTGTAGTTTTACAACAGCTGGAGTGCCAAGGTTAGCCATCACTGCTGTAGTATAATGCACTCCCCATAGGCAGACTTTGTAGTATAATGTACTCACCATAGGCAGATTCTATAGTATAATGCACCCCCATAGGCAGACTCTATAGTATAGAGTCTGCCTATGGAGGTGCATTATACTATAGAGTCTCCCTATGGGGTTGCATTATAGTATAATGGCCCCCATAGGCAGACTCTATATTGTATAATGCATTCCATAACAAATAAAACCTCTACTCGTCGTTCCCCTGCTCTGAGAGCCTGCACATCTTTGGACAGCGAGCACCAGGTAATGACGTCACTCCCACTCTCATCAATGAGGTCAACTGTATCGACATCTAGCCAATACATTTTAATTTGTGATGATGGGCGGGGGAGAGCCCACTGCTAGCACCTGGTCCCCCCTCCTGCTTAGGGCCCCATCGCGGCTGGGTGGCAGTACAGGGAGATCGATTCTCCCTGCTGTTCTGAAGAGTGTAACTATATGGGCGTGCTGTGCATGCCGATACAGTTACAGTAGTGTAGCTCTGGGTAGACCCACCCCTCAGAGTGTGGGGCTTGGGGCCAGGGTCAGACTGGCCCACCAGAGAACCGGAGGCTTCTCCGGTGGGCCCAGGCTATGACACCTGCTGGCATAATGGCCAGCAGCTGCCTAGGGCCCCCACTGCTCCAGGGGCCCCCAGCCAATGGCATGTCGCTAATAGCAGCACACCCAGCTGCTATGGGGCAACTGAGTCAAGGGGGGCCCTCCTGGTGGCAGGAGCAGCAGCTGGAGACAAGCGCCTGTCCCCGCTGCTAAAGCGAAATGAATATTCTCGCTTCACCACGCCCCCATGGGCAAGGAGAGGAGTGAATACCATTTCTCTTTAATAGCGGGCAGCGTTAGCCACAAGCTGCGGCTAACACTGCCCGCTGGTGCTGCTGAATCGGGGCCCCGGAGGTGTGCCCCTAAAGGGTGGGTGAACTCTAATTGCGATCCCTGCAGCTTGGGACCGGAGCGGAGCTGCAGGGATCCGACGCTGTCCTCCTTCCTGTTTGCCTGCCCGACACTTCCTGTCTGACACAACACGGCTGTTTCAGAGAGGAAGATGCTGGGGTGTGCTGCGGGGCACAGTGCGGATAGGTGAGTGTGCGTGTGTGTCTGCCTGCGTGTTTGTGTGGTGCAGTTCTTTTTGTGTGTATGTGAGAGAGTGGTGCGGTGCTGTCTGTGTGTGGTGCTGTTTGTGTGATGGTGGTAGGGAGGCGCAATGATGGTGGTAATGATGGTGGTGGGGGGAGGCAGTGATGGTGGTGAGGAGGCAATGATGATGGTGGGGGGAGGCAATGATGATGATGGAGAGACAGTGATAATGATGGGAAGCCAATGATGTGGTGGGGAAGGCAATGATGATGGTGGTGAGGAGGCAATGATAATGGTGGTGAGGAGGCGATGATGGTGGTGGGGAGAGGCAATGATGATGGTGGTGAGGAGGCAATGATGGTGGTGGGGGGAGGCGATGATGATGATGGGGAGACAATGATGGTGGTGGGGGAAGGCAATGATGATGATGGGGAGGTGATGATGGTGGGTGGGGAGGCACTGATGATGGTGAGTAGGCAATGATGATGGTGAGGAGGCAATAATGATGGAGGTGATGAGACAATGATAATGGTGGTGATGAGGCGATGGTGGTGGGGGGAGGCAATGATGGTGATAAGGAGGTAATGATGATGGTGGTGAGGAGGCAATGATGGTGGTGGGGAAGCAATGATGATGATGAAAGGAAGGCGATGATGGTGGTGGGGTGAGGAGGCAATGATGATGATGGGGAGGCGATGAAGGTGGTGGGGGGAGGCAATGATGGTGGTGAGCAGGCAATGATGATGATGGTGGGGAAGGCAATGATGATGGTGGTGAGGAGGCAATGATGGTGGTGGGGAGGCAATGATGTTGATGGGGAGGCGACGATGGTGTTGGGGGAGACAATGATGGTGGAGAAGAGGCAATAATGATGGTGGTGAGGGAGGCAATGAGGATGGGGTTGAGGAGGCGATGATGATGGTGGTGGGGGAAGGCAATGATGATGGTGAGGAGGCAATGATGATGTGGTGAGGAGGCAATGATAATGGTGGTGAGGAGGCGATGGTGGTGGGGGGAGTGTTATGTTTTGGTAGCTGAGGAGAATAAGCAAAAACGGCAATACACCAGAGAGGCTGGAACCTATTGGATTGCAGTAACCTGAACTAACCACACAACTAGAGGTAGCCGTTGAGCGTTCCTACGTTGATCCTAGACGCCTCGTCACAGCCTGAGAGATAACTACACCTAAAGGCAGAAAGATGAAAGCTATCTGCCCCAAAGCAGATCCCCAAAGAAAATAGGAAACCCCCAAACATGTAATGGCGGTTAGACAAGAAGAAGCACGGACACAGACAGAAAATAGAATGAGCAAACACTGGGACCCAATCTGCCTAGACAGAAAAGTACAGGAAAGGATACTCACTGCAATCCAAAAAAAAACCCTAAAAAAAAAACTCTTCTGATTGCAAAAACACCTGAGATCACACGATCTCTACCACCTAAATCAGTGCTCTGGTGTAACAAAACTAAGCCGCAGCCACTGAAAAAACAGGAAAAAGCAAATGAACAAACAACAGTGGCTCCAGATAAACTGAGAGGAGCACAAGCCCCCAGAGGGGACCTGGCTGACCTCCACAGAAGTGCAGGGAACAATGCAAAAAGCAAGCACAAAAATAAAAGGAGAAAATATCTTATCTGATAGCAGAAGATGCAGGCAAGACTCAGGAAACTTCCAAATGAACCAGGAACCACAATTGAGACAAGAACAATTGATCACCGGCAACCATCATGGGAGGGAACCTCCCTTATATCAGACCAGTCCGTGATCCCAGATTGCCATTCCTCGCTGAAAGGTTCAGTACTGTCTGTAACCACCAGAGGGAGCCTCTGCTCAGAAACAATCTCTAGCACATTCATAACAGTACCCCCCCCTTGAGGAGGGGTCACCGAACCCTCACTTGTGCAACCAGGCCGATCAGGATGAGCTCGGTGATAGGCACGGATCAGTCTCCTAGCATGGATGTCCGAAGCAAACACCCAAGAATTGTCCTCCTGACCATAACCTCTCCACTTAACCAAATACTGGAGTTTCTGTCTAGAAAAACGAGAATCCAATATTTTATCAACCACATACTCCAGATTGCACTCAACCAAAACAGGGTCAGGAGGCGCAGCCATAGGAACCACTGGCTCGACAAACCTCTTCAATAAGGACTTGTGGAACACGTTATGGATCTTAAATGTCCCTGGAAGAAGCAAACAGAAGGAAACAGGATTAAGAATCTCCATGATCTTATAAGGTCCAATGAACCTAGGCTTAAACTTTGGAGATGCAACCCTCATAGGGATATTTCTTGAGGACAACCAAACCAAGTCCCCCACTTTAAACCGAGGACCATCAGTCCTATGCCGGTTGGCAAACCGTTGGGCCTTCTCCTGAGAGAGAGTCAACCTCTCCACTACCTGGTCCCAAATCTGCTGCATTCGCTCCACAACAGAGTCAACACCCGGACAGACAGAAGCCTCCGCCTGTCCCGAAGAAAATCGAGGGTGAAACCCAAAATTGCAGAAAAATGGAGACATCAAGGTGGCAGAGCTAGCCCTATTATTAAGAGCAAACTCAGCCAAAGGCAAAAAAGAGACCCAGTCATCTTGATCAGCAGACACAAAACATCTCAAATAAGTCTCCAAGGTGTGGTTTGCTCTCTCGGTTTGTCCATTGGTCTGAGGATGAAAAGCAGAGGAGAAAGATAATTGAACACCAAGTTTAGAACAAAATGTCCTCCAAAATCTGGAAACAAACTGGACTCCTCTGTCAGACACAATGTTCTCCGGAATGCCATGTAACCGAACCACGTGCTGAAGGAACAAAGGCACCAATTCGGAGGAGGAAGGTAACTTAGGTAATGGCACAAGATGTATCATCTTGGAAAACCTATTACAGATTACCCAGATAACGGTCATTCTCTGAGAAACAGGGAGGTCGGAAATAAAATCCATAGAGATATGGGGCCATGGCCTCTTGGGCACAGGTAATGGCATTAACAAACCACTAGAGCAAGAGCAAGGCTTGGAGCGAGAGCAAGTCCCACAGGACTGCACAAATTCCCTGACGTCACGAGACAAAGTAGGTCACCAAAAGGACCGACTCACCAAGTCTCTGGTACCAAAAATCCCGGCATGACCAGCCAACGCGGAACAATGAATCTCAGACATCACACTCTTCTTCCACTGGTCTGGGACAAACAATTTCCCAATAGGGCAGCGCTCAGGTTTATCCTCCTGACCCCCTTCCAGAGCCAGTCTCAAATTGGGCGAGATGGCGGAAAGAACTACACCTCTTTCAAAATAACAGCAGGATCAGATAACTCAGGAGAGTCCGCAAGGAAACTCCTCGAGAGGGCATCTGCCTTAACATTCTTAGTGCCAGGAAGAAAAGAAACCACAAAATTAAAACGTGTGAAAAACAAGGCCCATCTGGCCTGTCTAGGATTAAGTCGCTTGGCTGATTCGAGATAAACCAGATTCTTATGGTCCATGAGGACCACCATCTGATGTTTGGCTCCTTCCAGCCAATGTCTCCACTTTTCAAAGGCCCACTTAATGGCCAATAACTCCCGATTACCCACGTCATAATTACGTTCAGTTGAAGAAAATTTTCGAGAGAAAAAGGCACAAGGGTTACTCTTAGAGGTCTCTGGATCTCTTTGGGACAAAACTGCACCTGCCCCAATTTCAGAGGCATCAACCTCCACCTGAAACGGTAGAGAAACATCAGGCTGCCATAGAACAGGAGCAGAAGTGAATCTCTGCTTAAGTTCCTGAAATGCAGAGACTGCCTCAGGAGGCCAATTCACCACATCAGAACCCTTTTTGGTCAAATCAGTCAATGATTTAACAATACCGGAAAAATTCCCAATAAATTTACGATAAAAATTGGCAAAACCCAAAAATCTCTGAAGAGCCTTTAATGAAGTAGGTTGGACCCAATCACAGATGGCCTGAACCTTGACCGGGTCCATTTCAATAACAGACGGAGACAAAATGAATCTCAGAAATGAGACCTTCTGTACGCCAAAAAGACACTTTGATCCCTTCACACACAGTGCATTCTCTCTCAAAATCTGGAACACAGTCCGAACATGTTTCACACGAGAGTCCCAGTCATTGGAAAAAATCAAGATATCATCCAAATAAACAATCAGAATTTTATCCACAAAATCCCTGAAAATATCATTCATGAAGGATTGGAAGACGGAAGGAGCATTAGTGAGCCCAAAGGGCATCACTAGGTACTCAAAATGCCTCTCTGGGGTATTAAATGCCGTCTTCCATTCATCCCCGTGCTTAATGCGAATAAGATTATACGCCCCCCTGAGGTCAAGCTTGGTAAACCAACTAGCACTTTTCACCCTGGAAAACAGGTCAGAAATCAAGGGTAACGGATATTGATACTTCACAGTGATCTTATTCAAGAGACAATAATCAATACACGGCCTCAATGAACCATCCTTTTTGGCCACAAAGAAAAAACCGGCACCCAAAGGTGAAGAGGATGGTCTGATATGACCCTTCTCCAATGACTCCTTGATATAAGATCGCATAGCATCGTGTTCAGGTACAGACAAGTTAAAAAGGCGACCTTTAGGAAATTTACCACCAGGCACTAATTCAATAGCGCAATCATAGCTCCTGTGAGGGGGCAAGGATGCAGATTTACATTCACTAAATACATCCAAAAAATCAGTCAAAAAGTCAGGAACATCCTGAGACTGGGGAGAGGCAGAAAAAACAGGAGTGTCGGCATTAACACATTGGCAGCCCCAACTGGTCACAGACACAGATTTCCAATCCAAAACAGGATTATGAGACAGTAACAAAGGGACACCTAGTACAATAATGTCATGCAGATTATACAGCACCAGAAATTTGCAACTCTCCTGATGATCTGGTTCAACCATCATAATCACCAGAGTAGAAAACTGGGGTTTATTCTCCGCCAAAGGGGTAGAATCAATGCCCAGTAGGGTAATAGACTTCTGCAGGGGTATCATGGGAAACCCACAACGTTTGGCAAAGTCAAAATCCATCAGGTTAATAGCTGCTCCTGAATCAACAAAATCCTGAGCAGAAAATGTGGACAGGGAGCAAATCAGGGTAACAGTCAACAGAAATTTAGTCTGAACACTACCCAAGACAACTGAGCATGCAAAACGTCTTCCCCGCTTAGGGCAGACTGAAATAGCATGAGAGGCGTCACCACAGTAGAAACATAACCCATTGCGCTTTCGAAACTCATGACGCTGTGCCCCAGAAGTCACTCTATCACACTGCATGGGCTCAGAAGCTGGCTCACAAGGCAACACTATCTCACGCATACCTCTGCGCTCACGCAAACGTCTGTCAATTTGAATAGCCAATGACATAGAATCATTGAGACCAGAGGGAGCAGGGAATCCCACCATAACATCCTTTACATTCTCTGACAGCCCCTTCCGAAAAAAGGGCTGCCAAAGCATCATCATTCCATTTGGTCAGGACTGCCCACTTTCGGAATTTCTGACAGTACAACTCAGCGTCTTCAAGACCCTGATTTAATGCCAACAAGGTTTTTTCAGCTTGATCAGTGACATTAGGTTCATCGTACAATAACCCCAGAGCCAGAAAAAATACATCAATATCATTCAACTTACAGTTATTTTTAAAATTCAGAAATTTAGCCCGATCCCCCAAAAACAAATCTGGCATGGGAATCCTAGGTTCCACAACCAGCAACCCAGCAAGATAGGTAGCAATACTCCGAACCTCAGTGGCAAGCTGATCCACACGGCCAGACAACTGTGCAAGCTCCATTGAAGAAAAAAAAAATCCTCCTCAGCACCCAGATAAAAAGAGGGAAAAAAATGCAACAAACAGGGAAAAAAAATCTCTGACAACTTTTTTTTTTTTTTTCACACTATTTTTTCCTTCTGTGAGTACCATATAATTTTCAGTTTGGGCCGGTGATACTGTTATGTTTTGGTAGCTGAGGAGAATAAGCAAAAACGGCAATACACCAGAGAGGCTGGAACCTATTGGATTGCAGTAACCTGAACTAACCACACAACTAGAGGTAGCCGTGGAGCGTTCCTACGTTGATCCTAGACGCCTCGTCACAGCCTGAGAGATAACTACACCTAAAGGCAGAAAGATGAAAGCTATCTGCCCCAAAGCAGATCCCCAAAGAAAATAGGAAGCCCCCAAACATGTAATGGCGGTTAGACAAGAAGAAGCACGGACACAGACAGAAAATAGAATGAGCAAATGCTGGGGCCCAATCTGTCTAGACAGAAAAGTACAGGAAAGGATACTCACTGCAATCCAAAAAACCCTAAAAAATACCAAATCTTCTGATTGCAAAAACACCTGAGATCACACAATCTCTACCACCTAAATCAGTTCTCTGGTGTAGCAAAACTAAGCCGCAGCCACTGAAAAAACAGGAAAAATCAAATGAACAAACAACAGTGGCTCCAGATTAACTGAGAGGAGCACAAGCCCCCGGAGGGGACCTGGCTGACCTCCACAGAAGTGCAGGGAACAATGCAAAAAGCAAGCACAAAAATAAAAGCAGAAAATATCTTATCTGATAGCAGAAGATGCAGGCAAGACTCAGCAAACTTCCAAATGAACCAGGAACCACAATTGAGACAAGAATAATTGATCACCGGCAACCATCATGGGAGGGAACCTCCCTTATATCAGATCAGTCCGTGATCCCAGATTGCCATTCCTCGCTGAAAGGTTCAGTACTGTCTGAAACCACCAGAGGGAGCCTCTGCTCAGAAACCATCTCTAGCACATTCATAACAGGGGAGACAATGATGGTGTGAGAAGCCAATGATGATGATGGTGAGGAGGCGATGATGGTGGTGGGGAGACAATGATGATGATGGGGAGGCAATGATGGTGGTGGGGGGAAGGCAATGATGATGGTGGTGGGGAGGCAATGGTGATGGGGAGGCAATGACGGTGGTGAGGAGGCAATGATGATGGTGGTGAGGAGGCAATGATGGTGTTGGGGGAAGAAATGATGATGGTGATGGGGAGGCAATGATGATGAAGGTGTTGGAATAGGCAATGATGGGGAGAAAGCAATGATGGTTGTGGTGTAAAGGACAATGATGGTAGTAGTGGAAAAGACAATGGTAGTGGGGAGGCAATGATGGAGGTGGTGATGAGGACAATGGTGGAGGAGGGGCTGCATTATACCCTTTGAGAGGGCTGCATTATACTCTGAGGGAGGATGCATTATACCCTATGAGGGGGCTACATTATATTTTGTGGGGGCTGCATTATTTTCTGTGTGGGGGCTGCATTATGCCATATGAGGGTGCTACATTATATTCTATGGGGGGCTGCATTATAACTTATGAGGGGGTTGCATTATATTTTGTGGGGTGCTGTATTATACCCTATGAGGGGGGCTACTTTATATTCTATGAGGGGGCTACCCCAATCCATGCTACATAATTAAGACGTGTACCACCTTATATTATACCCTGATATTAGCGCGTTTTACCACACAATTGGTGGTCTTGTATTTATTTCTATGTAGCTACATAGTGGGCCCCAAGAATGATTTTCTTTAGTGGGTCCAAGGTGCTCCAGTCCGACGCTGCCTGGTGAGACTGCTCTCTCTGCCCCCGAGTAGCTACTGATACCACTTTAGTGGTGTATGACAATAATTTTTTGAAATGTGGAGGTTCCATTTTGGGTTTTCATCTGGTGGGTCGCCTGTGTTGGAAGGTGTATTAGAGGTCTATTATACTGTTTCTACTCTGTGGAAATTGATGCCACTTTAGTGGTGTATGACAATCTTTTTTTTTTTTTAAATGTCGAGACTCCAAGTTGGGTCTCCATCTGGTGGGTTGTCTGTGTAAGTAATGCTCCCTGTGTAAGTAGGGCTAATGAACTGTGGTGACCTCCCTCTGGTGAGAACACCGCTAGCACAGTGAGAAAAAGTCTCACGGTGCAGAGGCGAGTTCTCCGCAGTTCACCGGGAGAATTTCACTGCGGTGAATTTGAACTGCGGTGAACTCGCCTCTGCACCGTGAGACTTTTTCTCACTGTGCTAGCGGTGATCTCACCGGAGGGAGGTCACCGCAGTTCTGCTTGGCTGGTTACGCAGTCTCAGTGACCTGCGGTAACCTAAATGAGGTCATCGCAGGTTACTGATGCTGCGTTCGCAGCAGCTCATTTCTCAGTGGATCTCAGACTGAACGGTCGCATCTTGGCACCATCCAGTTTGAAACCTATTTATCCGCAGACATGGATTAAGATGTGGGACAGAACGACGGACAGTTGAGGGATATTGTTTTTTTATTTTTGTTTTATTACAGGAGATGAGGGATTCAATGGAACGGGCATTAGGTGAGAACAACTGTGTTTGCTATTTTTAAAAAAAGGAAAAGTGTGGTTTGTTTTAATTTCAAATAAAAGACTATTTGGATGTGTGTTTATTTCCAATATAACTATAGGATTATTAATGGATAGGTGTCTTATAAAAACTTCTCTGTTACTAAGCCGTAGGCTTTATGTCACCGGGCAATACAAAAGTGACATTAACCCCACAAATATGAACCACACTTGGCACCACTACAGGGCAAGTGGGAAGATCAAAGCACCAGAATTTGCACATCTAATAGGTGTGCCTTTTGTGGGTGGCTGCAGGCTGCTATTTTTAGGCGGGGGGAGGGCAATATACATGGCCTCTTACTAGCCTGAGAATACTAGTCCCAGCTGTCTGCTTTAGCAAGGCTGGTTGTCAAAAATGGGGGTACTCAATGTTGTTTTTTTAATTATTTATTTCCCCTCTTTTCTTGATAACCAGCCTTGCTGAAGCTGAGGGTTGCAGCTCCCAGCTGCCAGTTTTACCTGGCTGGTTATCAAAAATACAGGGGAAACAATGTTTTTTTTTTCTTTTTATTATTATTTAATTAGAGCGCAGGCACTGGCTGATGAATACTGACATGAGCCGCCGCCTGCTCACACTGTTATTAGCGGCAGCAGGCATCGGTTGATGGGAGAAAAAAACAGAGGGAAAAAACACACAAATCCCTAAAAAATACCTTTTAATTCATTAAAATAGAGCTGGTGTCAAATGTATCCTTAAACCACGTGGGACAATCTTTTGTTTAATATAATTCTCTAGTGATTGTACCTCCCACCACTTTTTGAAGGGCAGAGGTGTTCATCTGGGGGCACACAATATTTTTCTGATGAAACTTCTAGAATTTGTACTTTGCCATAATTATTTTCTATTTAACGGCAAGTACTACCACCAACTCAGGGGCACAGCTATGGGTAGCCCGTGCACTCCCACATATGCTAATTTGCTCCTGGGTTGGTGGGAAGTCTTAATTGTCTTTAGTGACGAGGATGTCGTCTGGTCCCCAAGGATTTTATTCTGGGGACGCTACATTGACGACATCCTCGTCCTTTGGTCCGGGAGTAAAGAATCTTTTGGTTGTTTTGTGGACTCTCTGAATCAGAATCAGATGGGTCTTTTCTTCACATTTGAAGTGGGGGGTGATAACATCAATTTTTTGGATATTAATATCTCTATTTCTAAAGATGGCTCCTTGAGGACACAACTTTATCGGAAACCCACCTCAACTAACAGTTTGTTGAGGTGGGAGAGTCACCATCCCCCCCTTTGAAGCGAGGAATCCCAAGGGGGCAGTTCCTGAGAGTTAGAAGGAACTGCTCGGATTGGGGGGATTTTGAGAGACAATCTAAAGACCTTTGGGGGAGGTTCAGAAATAGGGGTTACCCCGTCAAGGTCCTTGAACCAGCCTTTAAGCATGCAAAGCTAACTAGCAGGACCTCCCTTCTGGTCCCCAAAAAGAAGGATACTAGGGAGATCACTAGGCTTATAGGCACATTTGATGATCAATCGGGTAGAGTGATGGAGATCCTCAAGAAATACTGGTCAATATTGAGGACCGATCGTGATATAGCTGATTTCTTTACCCCTAAACCATCAGTCACGTATAGAAAGGGGAAATTTATCAAGGATCAGGTGTTAAGGAGCCATCTGAAGCCTGTGAAAAAAGAGGGGACATGGCTACAGAATAGAGAGTTGGGTACATTCAAATGTGGACATTGCAGTTTTTGTAAATTTGTGCGCCACTCTAAGACTTTCTATAGTGCACAAACGAGAAGAGTGTACACTACGAAATGTTTTGCTAATTGTAAAACGACAGGAGTAATATATCTGTGCACTTGCTCTTGTCCCCTTGATTATGTGAGGAAAACGAAGCGTGAACTGCGTATCCGCATTGGGGAACATCTGGGGGACATTAGACATAAAAGGGACACGCCCCTAGCCCGCCACGTCAATTTGGTACATGGGGGTGACGAGAAACAAATTTCTTTTTGCGTATTTGAGAGAGTTCAGCCTGCAGTAAGACAGGGGGATTGGGATAGAAAGATCCTACAGCGGGAGGCACGCTGGATCTTCTGGCTTGAATCGCAGAGCCCTAAAGGTCTGGATGAACAATTAAATTTCACTAGCTATCTTTAATAAAGGTGGTTTCCTGACAGATGCTACATGCTCTATTTCTTTTTGAGGACTTTGATTCCTCGATACACTTATTATGAGTGTGCAATAATTTTTATGTATTTATATGAGGATACATGGTGGTGGTGCTCCAGTGCTTTTGTGGAGCCCAGCTGTGACTGGATCCATATCTTCCAGAAGGATGCACTAAAGGACGATCCCACTAGAGGTCACTATACGCACACACAATGCAGCTTTCCTAAAAAGACCATTAGAGGGAGCTGTGTTTAGGCATATATAAACTCAGTTTAGTTTCAGTTTGCCTCAGAACTGAGAGAGCAGACGGTCTGAGAACAAGACAGCCTCAGAACTGAGAGAGCAGCCAGAGATCAGAACAGGATAGTCTCAGACAGAGACAGATCTCAGATTTCCTCAAGACACCAGAGGAGAGAAGTGCAGAGCTGTTCAGACAAGTTCAACCTGAAGTGGAGGTTGGTACAAGTGAAGAGTGAATCACTTTAGCCTAGCCAGAGCTGAATCTGAATTGTAGCTCATTAAGAAGCGTGCCGACGCTTAGAGAGCGGCGAAGAGGCAGCACACCAACTGCCAGTGTGTGTGATCTTAATAGGACCCAGATAGATCGAAGGCAAGTGGAAGTAGAAGGATCAGTGAGCATTAATAGCTCCCCTCAGCAACGAGTACCGGATGCCGGGTTCCGAGCCTACAAGGATCTCCACGACCTATTGGGAGAACCCCGGAGTTCCTGGAGGACTACAAGTCCCAGGAGTACCACAGTGTTGACACGTAACAGGATCAGGGAGAACGGAGTCGGCCTGATCAGCCATAAAAAGACCCTGTTCTGCCAGATAGAAGGTCCACCACCAAGTCAGCCAGGTACAGGACAGAGACTAAGTTAGACCTAGCTACACGCAGGTCAGGACTTGATTATACAACGACAGAGGACAGGAGGCCATATACCTATCGGTGGAGGAGTCCGGATGTGCATCCTTCGCCCTGCTTGCTCCGGGGAGTACCTGCAGTTGCTACAGTAAAGGTACCAAACTGACTTCTGTGTGTGTCTCCCTTATTGTCCCTGGCAGAGGGATCCCCATCTGTCCTGCATCCACATATTCCTATCTACCCTGGAAGGGCACTGTCTTACTTGTAGAAGACCCACCATCTAGCTGCCCAACACCATCCCTTCCAGAGTATGTACAGAACAGCGCTGGTTCCCCCTGACCAGATACTACAAGTGGCGTCACGACAAACCATATAAACATCCCATCATCCCTGTAAATATCCCACATTACGGTGAGCGCCCAGGGCACGGACCGAGCTGTGCTACCCGTGACATCCTCATAGACTTCCATGGGCTCGGTGCCGAGTACCCCTAAGCCCTGGTGCTGTGCGGCTCATCTAACTTTTTCCCCCTGGTTAAACACAGCACTCCCGGGCTGTAACAGAGTAAAGATGTTACATAAGAAACATACAAAATTTTTATAAATGCTTAGCAAAACAGTAAAACATTTTCAAACGCATCATCCCTTTATGGGAGGCACTTCAGATTAAACGTTGCAAGAAAACACTTTTAATATTTACTTCAAAGTTCAAGTAAACATATACTTGTGGAGGACCCGCTCCAAACCTCCAACGGTGGTCCTGGGTGGGCTGCAAGACATAACTGACTTTTCCAGCAGTCCTCACATTCGGCCACACCAAACGGGTTTTAAACTTCTGAGGTAATTAAGTGAAACCAAGATGAGGCACCGAAGTGCTAACTATATACAAGGACAGTTTTTGGGCTAGCAGTGTTCATAGCCACCAGTTCAGAAAAGCAATATTAAAGGCAATCACCCCTCCGGGTTATGGCAACACTTGCATACTATATACATTAATACACTATATACATTTGTGGAACCTGTCCGGTTTTCTCATTTACTTAGTAGTGGCGACACCTGGTGGCTGTGCAAGCACAGGACCATTCCTGTCCATGGGCATAGTGCCTAGCACCAGGGTCATTGACTCCATAGCTGGTGTCCGTATGGCTGGTGCACACTGGGCTGGTGGGGGTGTCAGAGGTTCCACCAGGGTGTCATCAGCTGCAGCAGTGATATCGTCGGCGGTTACCTGCATAGCCGGTTCGCTCCGGTCCTCTAGGCCGCAGGGCCTGTTCTCCTCTGGGGATGCTGGTGGCATGCCGGGCTCACCTGTAGGCTGCGTGGGGAGAGGGCCTGCCGCTGATTCTTCCGCGGGGCCGGATACCTCCGCTGTGATGCCAGTAGCGGTGCAGGGATTCTCCTCAGCTCCAGGTTTTGCAGCAGGGGAACACTCCAGCGAGCGCTGTGGCTCCAGCGGCTGGTCTGGGCTGAGGATGAGCTCTTTCCAGCTCCGCTCCATGTTCTCGGCTTCCGCCTGGTGCCGGGCTAGTTCGGCGTCTGCAGCAGGGTCAGGAATGGTGCAGACATCTTCCTGCAGCACGGGAGGCTCAACGGTGGGGAGATCTTCTTTATCAGGAGGTTCCCGCTCTCTGTTAAGGGGCCGGAGATTGCAGTAACATTTAGGGTAGGCGGACATTTCTTTCGTGCCACTGAGTGAGCGCACGCCCACGAAAGCACGCCCTCCTTCTTCACCAGCGCCTCAGGGCGCGAATATGGCAATAAAATGGCGGTTGTTGTTTTACAAAAATGGCAATACAGTCTCTGATGATTTTTGGCAGTCCTCAAGCACAAAAACAGTTCAAATTAGGCACACAGGACTCGCGTTTCACGAGCTTCAGAATCCTGTTCGTGATGCCAAAAATGAGCCGACCGCCAGGGCCGTGGGATACTCGGCACCGAGCCCGTCGACCTCTATGGGGGATGTCACGGGTAGCCAGCTCGGTCCGTGGCCCTGGGGCTCACTAAAAAGGGGGATATTTACAGGGGATGATGGATGGAAATGTTCGTGTAGTTTGTCGTGACGCCACCTGTAGTACCTGGTCAAGGTGACCAGCGCTGCTTTGCAGATCCTCTGGAAGGGATGGTGTTGTGCAGCTAGGTGATGAGTCTTCTACAGGTAAGACGATATCCTTCCAGAGCAGATAGATGTAAGATGAAGCAATGGTACAGAGTGATGTAGCAGAGTGGAGTATGCGACGGAGTAATAAGGCAGGAGACAGTTCTTATGCAGTTTCAAGGGTTTACTCACAGTCTGTTAAGCGCTTTACAGAGTCCAGCCGGGCACTGTGTCCTTCCAGTGAGTAGTCCAGTAACCCTCAGATAAATTGGTCACACTTCCAATGACTCCCTTTTATGTTCCTTTCCGGCGTTTTTGTGCAATACTCCTTACTTCTACCTGCACCTCCCTACCACAGAGCCCTCAGCGAAGCAGTGTTAGGCCTTTTCAGTTTGCAGGTGCAGCCCGATGCCCGGTTGATCACCTCCTCTTCACGGAGACCGAGACACCGTCGGAAACCTGGACGTACTTGACCACTGAGCTGCTTCCGGACGAGATTATGGTAGCTAGTGGCTCTTGAAGAGTCCCACTAGATGCGGTGTTTGCTAATGGCGCTGAACCGACCCACTAGCCTGGGAACCGTCTCCCCGATGTGTTGCCTGGTCCTTCCTCCAGTGAGGATGGGGGACAGCGTCAATTGCTGTACCGACCCGGACCCCTTCATTTCCCTCAGCAAGGCTCTCTGAGGTAAACTCAGAGAGCTGCAGGACCGGCCAGTGCTCAGGCTGGCCGCCTGTCTCCAACTGAAACTCTAATCTAACACACTGCAGCCTAATGCTGCAGCTAGCTCCACCCACCCAACTCTACACCCTTTCCTAACCAGCCTGAAACTCAGCACTGGCATGATGTGTGTGGATGCGGTGATGGAGTCAATGGGGTGCTTCCTCCTTACCTGAGAGTCAGGTGTCACACCGCTGGGTGCGATGCAACATCTCTGTGGCGACTGGACCCTCAGGGCGCCACACTTTCTTCACTTTGGGAATTGTGCTCATTATTACTGGCTATTATTCTTACAGCGCTATAAAACAAGCATTGTCTCGGTCATATAACTTTAGAATTTGTTTTTTAAGTTATAGGTACTCGGTCATGTATTAATTAAAATTGTTTTCCATGTCTGGGAGCGTGAGTTACGTTCCATTTCTGAGTTTATGCTGTCATGTGACCAGTAATCGGATATCTCTCTGAGTGGCTTAGCTTTGCCGAGTCTTTCCCCCTCTATTTCCGGTCTGTGGAACGCAAGATGCGCTCCATTCGGACTCCATGATTGTAACATGTGACCGGATCTGTCTTTAAGTAATGGCGCTGGACGCGCATGGAGAACGCCGCACACTGCATTGATCCGTCGGCCATGGGGTAACAGACCCCGTCTCTGACCCCTGATGAACCATAGAGAAATTGAAGGGGGAAACGCGTCGGGTCTCGTTCTTGTATTTGGCTGATAACTTAAGTATTGTCTTATTATCTATTGCACACTATATGTTTCACAAAAGTGTGGGAGTGTATTAACAGCTAACATTTACATCTGTGAACTTGATAAGGGTTATCTCTGCTATGGTACATGCATGATTCTTTCAATAGTTAAACTGCTGAAACTGTACATATTACTGTGAGGGTGTACAGCTATAGGGGGGATTTAAGATATGTACCGTGTCATATATGCATTGAAAAGAAAAAGGACAGCAGCCCCCTTACAGCAGGATATCCCTTGCCTATTGCAATTTATATTTAGTTTAATGATGGATGATTGTATCCAGTCCCAATAACACTATCTGTCCTTGTGTGCAATATATTTGAGTCTCGTTCTTGTATTTGGCTGATAAGTATTGTTTTATTATCTATTGCACACTATATGTTTGATAAAATTGTGGGAGTGTATTAACAGCTAAATATTTGCATCTGTGAACTTGATAAGGGTAATCTCTGCTATGGTACATGCATGATTTTTTCAATAGTTAAACTGCTGAAACTGTGCATATTATTGTGAGGGTATACAGCCATGGGGGGAGGGGGTTAAGTTATGTACTGTGTCATATATGCATTGAAAAGAAAAAGGACAGCAGTCCCATTACAACAGGATATCCCTTGCCTATCGCAATTTATATTTAGTTTAATGATGGATGATTGTATCCAGTCCCAATAACACTATCTGTCCTTGTGTGCAATATATTTTGGTATTTATCCCAGGTGGGATTCTGTGTCAAGTGCTTTTCTTTTTTATCTACTTACTATCTATTTTGCTGTGGAGTATTCTATTTGTCTGTAGACGTTTTTCTCAACTTTTTGCAATTTTGCATTTTTTGCAGCCTATCAGTAATTTTTGAATACAAGATAAGTCCCTAAGATGGCTGCATTTTTCTCTCTGAGATTAGTATTTGTGCAGCATATGAGTATTTTTTGACTACGAGATAAGTTGATTATTTAGCTGCATCTTTTCTCTGAGATTGTGTTAGAACCCTCTTGTTAGATTTTGTTTCAGTTTGCTGGTCACATGACCTTTTTTCCCTATTTAGTCTGGCTCCGCCCTTCTGGCTTTGCTGGACTTCATTGTATTATCTACTCTTAAGCTAGCCGGGTGCTTAGGTGCCTTACTCTGTCAGTTTTGCTTGATCTTAGGATCTCTTAGTATTTGTTTTCTGTTTTATATTCTCTGCTACACTTTCTGTTAGGAGGTGTCCACCTTTTCACCCAGTCCCTAGATCTTGTAGGGATTCCTCCCTCGCAACTATAGGTCTTCGTTCAGACTAGCTGAGGACTTTAGCGGGTCTGGTCGCAGGATCAGGTCCCCCGTTACATCGTAGGGATCCAGCTCAGTCCTATTGTAGGGACAGAATTCCCACCTTTCCTTAGTGCTTGTAGCAGATCATAACAGTAAGTCCAGCCCAAAGAAAAAAAAAATCTCTAAGGAAAGATTTTCAGTTTCTATTATGGTGTCGGTTCAGGATTTGGCTCAACACCTGCAGCGACTCTCTCTGGAGGTGGCTGAGATCCAGCAACACGTGAGTAGTTGTCCTGGAGCTGATTTCGTGGAGCCAAAGGTACGTTTGCCTGATTTATTTTTTGGTGAACAACAAGATTTTTTTTCTTTTAAAAATGCTTGCTTGTTGTATTTCCGTTTGAGACCCAGATCCTCTGGTGATGAATCACAGCGCATAGGGTTTATAATGTCACTTTTGCGCAAAGAACCTCAGGACTGGGCCTTTTCTCTGCAGCCTAGTGATCCATGCTTTAGATCAGTGGATAGTTTTTTTTCTGCTTTGGGGTTATTGTATGACGATCCGGATCGTGTTTCATCAGCTGAGACAGAATTGAGACGTTTGAGACAGGGATCAGGTAATGTGGAAAAATATTGTACTCACTTCCGAAGGTGGTCCGCTCAGGTGGGCTGGAACGATTCAGCTTTGAAAAGTTTATTTCTTGCAGGGTTAAGTGAAAGGGTTAAAGATTTGCTGATTGCTTATCCCATACCTGGTAACTTGCTAGAGGCTATGCAATTAGCCATACGGGTGGATAGGAGACTGCGTGCAAGGGTTAATGAGAGTAAATCTGCCTTGTCAGCTCCAGGTTTGGAGAAGGAATGTACTGACATTGCAGAGCCGATGGAAATTGGAGCAATGGCACCTCACTCTCGAGAAAAAGAACACAGATTTGCTCAAGGTTTGTGTTTCTATTGTGGTAAATCTGGGCATTTCATTAAGAACTGTGCGCTTCGAATGAATAAAGAGAGAAAAAAAAATGAGGTCAGTTTTGCCCGCATAGCTTGTTTAAACAATAAAGGTGTCTTTCTTTCTGCTACCACTGCTGTTGAAGAGGAATTAATGGAGTTTCGGGTATTTGTGGATTGTGGTTCAACTCTCAATGTGATTGATGGGAAATTTTTGGAAAAACTAAAATTAAAACCCAAACTTCTATCTTCTCCTATTAATGTGGTGTCTGTGGATGGTTCTCATTTGAAAAATGTTACTCACCATATCTGTGAATTTCCTCTTACTATTAATTGTGTTCATCAAGAGAATTTGGATTTGGTAGTTTTGAATAATTTACCTTCTCCGGTGATTTTGGGGTTACCCTGGTTAAAATTGCACAATCCGGTACTGGATTGGTCTACCAATGAAATTAAGTCCTGGAGTCCTAAGTGTTATGACAAGTGTTGTAACGGGCGTATTGCTGCTGTAGTTAAGGGGGAGTTACCTGTACCTATTTAGGATTTTTGGAATTTTTTTCTGATAAGGAATCGCAGGTATTGCCTCCTCATAGAGATTATGATTGTGCAATTGAATTTGTCCCTGGAGCGACTCTTCCTAAAAGTCGTTTATTTAATTTGACTATTCCTGAGAGAAAGGCTTTGGAGGAATACATACAGACAAGCTTGGCCGCCGGTCACATTAGGCCTTCCAAATCTCCTGTGGCGGTTGGATTTTTTTTTGTTAAAAAAAGGACGGCGGTTTACGGCCTTGTCTAGACTTTCGTGAAATTAATAAGATTACTGTACGCAATCCTTACCCACTGCCATTGATTCCTGATTTGTTTAATCAGTTAGTGGGGCCAAGTGGTTCTCGAAAATTGATCTTCGAGGGGCATACAATTTGTTGCGCATGAAGGAGGGGGATGAATGGAAGACTGCGTTTAACACTCCACTGGGTCATTTTGAGAATCTGGTCATGCCTTTGGACTTTCAGTGCTCCGGCATTTTTTCAGAATTTATTAATGACATCCTTAGACCTTTGATCGGCAGAAGTGTGGTTGTGTATTTGGATGACATTTTGATTTATTCACCGGATTTGGAGTCTCATTGGAGGAGTGTGCGTGAAGTATTACAGTTACTGAGTGATAATTCACTTTTTGCCAAACTAGAAAAATGTGAGTTCGCTGTACAGAGACTTAGTTTTTTGGGCTACATTGTCTCCAGGAGGTTTTGAGAGGCCCGTGAAGTGCAGTGTGCAGGATTGGCTAGACCTATTGGTGTGAATCATACAGGGTTTTGGGTCGATATATAGAAAGATTCTAAATTTCTGAGTGATTGCCACCTCTGCTGATTCACCAGGAAGTCAGCGTGAGATGAGGTTTGTTAAAGAAGTTATTGTTTGTACGCGATCTGGTGAATTGTTTGAAGGGTTTGAGATGAGTTCTGAGCAGAGGTCCCTCTGGTGGTTACAAGCGGTACTAGTGAGGATTGTGAGAGGGAATCAGGTGTTACTGATTGGTCTTGTAAGGGAGTCATTTTCCCATCAGGGTTGCCGGTGATCAATTGTTCTGGTCTGAATCCTTCTTTCCAGTTTCCCTTGTAGCCTGCTGTGTCGTGTCTGCATCTCCTGCTATCAGATAAGACATTTCTTATTTTGTGTTTTTGCTATATTTTTGCATTTTGTCCTGCACTTCTGTGGGGGCCTTCTGGGTCCCCTCCGGGGGCTTTTGCCCTCTCAGTTTAGTCCAGCCACTGTGTTTTGTACTTTTGCTTTTTCCAGTTTTTTTTCAGTGGCTGCTGTTTTGTTTTTTTTACACCAGAGAACTAATTTAGGTGGTAGAGGTCGTGTGATCTCAGGTGATTTTGAAATTAGTAGAGTTGGTGTTTTTCAGGGTTTTCTGAGATTGCAGTAAGTACCCTTCCTGTCCTTTTCTATTTAGATAGTTTGGGCCCCAGCGTTTGCTCATACTATTTTCTTTCTGTGTCAGTATTTCCTCTTGTCTAACCGCCATTACATGTTTGGGGGCTTTCTATTATCTTTGGGGTTCTGCTCCGGGGCAGATAGCTTTCCTATTTCTATCTTTAGGTGTAGTTAGTTTCTCAGGCTGTGACGAGGCGTCTAGGACCAACGTAGGAACGCTCCACGGCTGCCTCTAGTTGTGGTGGTTAGTCAGGGTACTGCAATCCATAGATTCCAACTGCTCTGGTGTATTTCCTTTTTTACCTGCACTCCTCAGCTACCGTAACATAACAGTATCACCGGCCATAAAAATTGTATGGTACTCACAGAAGGGAAAAAATATTTTGAAGGAAGAAAAGTTGTCAGAGATATTTTTCTGTTTGTTGCATTTTTTTTTTTTTTTTTCCCTCTGTATCTCTGGGTGCTGGGGAGGATCTTTTCTCCCAATGGAGTTTGCACAGTTGTCTGGCCGTGTGGATCAGCTTGCCACTGAGGTTCAGAGTATTGCTGCATATCTTGCTAGGTTGCCTGTTGTGGAACCTAGGATCCCCATGCCAGATTTGTTTTTAGGGGATCGAGCTAAGTTTCAGAATTTCAAAAATAATTGTAAATTGTTTCTTGCCTTAAAATCTAAGTCCTCAGGAAACGCAGCGCAGCAGGTTCAAATTATCATCTCTCTCCTGCGCGGCGATCCTCAGGATTGGGCTTTTTCCCTGATACCTGGGGATCCTGTTTTGAGTGATGTTGATGCATTTTTTCAGGCTTTGGGGTTATTGTACGATGAGCCTAATGTCACTGATCAAGCTGAAAAAGCCTTGTTGGCATTAAATCAGGGGCTTGATGACGCTGAGTTATACTGTCAGAGATTCCGTAGGTGGGCAGTCCTGACCAAATGGAATGACGACGCTTTGGCGGCCCTTTTCCGGAAGGGTCTGTCGGATAATGTAAAGGATGTTATGGTGGGATTCCCTGTCCCCTCTGGTCTCAATGATTCTATGTCATTAGCGATTCAAATTGACAGACGTTTGCGTGAGCGGAGAAGTATGCGTGGAGTGGTGTTGCCTTGTGAGCCAGCTGCTGAGCCCATGCAGTGTGATGGAGTGGTGTCTGGGGCACAGCGTCATGATTTCGAAAGCGCAATGGGTTATGTTTCTACTGTGGTGATGCCTCTCATGCTATTTCAGTCTGCCCTAAGCGGGGAAGACATTTTGCACGCTCAGTTGTCTTGGGTAGTGTTCAGACTAAGTTTTTATTAACTGTCACTCTGATATGCTCTCTGTCCTCATTTTCTGCTCAGGCTTTCGTTGATTCTGGAGCAGCTATTAACCTGATGGATTATGATTTTGCTAAACGTTGTGGGTTTCCCTTGATACCCCTACAGAAGTCTATTCCTTTACTGGGGATCGATTCTACCCCTTTGGCTGAGAATAAACCCCAGTTTTCTACTCAGGTGATAATGAGGGTTGAACCTGATCACCAGGAGTGCTGCAAATTTTTGGTTCTATATAATCTGCATGACATTATAGTGCTGGGTTTCCCTTGGTTACAGTCTCATAATCCTGTTTTGGATTGGAAATCTGTGTCTGTAACCAGTTGGGGCTGCCAATGTGTTAATACCAACACTCCTGTTTTTTCTGCCTCCCCCAGGCTGAGGATGTTCCTGACTTTTTGTTTGATTTTTCTGATGTGTTTAGCGAAAGTAAATCTGCATCCTTACCTCCCCATAGGAGCTATGACTGCGCTATTGAATTAGTGCCAGGTAGTAAATTCCCTAAAGGTCGCCTTTTTAACTTGTCTGTACCTGAACATGACGCTATGCGGTCTTATATCAAGGAATCATTGGAGAAGGGTCATATCAGACCATCCTCTTCACCCTTAGGTGCCGGTTTTTTCTTTGTGGCCAAAAAAGATGGTTCATTAAGGCCGTGTATTGATTATCGTCTCTTGAACAATATTACTGTGAAATATCAATACCCGTTACCCTTGATTTCTGACCTGTTTTCCAGGGTGAAAAACGCTACTTGGTTTACCAAGCTTGACCTCAGGGGGGCGTATAACCTTATTCGCATTAAGCACGGGGATGAATGGAAGACGGCATTTAACACCCTGAAGGGCATTTTGAGTACCTTGTGATGCCCTTTGGGCTCACTAATGCTCCTTCCGTCTTCCAGTCCTTCATGAATGACATTTTCAGGGATTTTGTGGACAAGTTTCTGATTGTTTATTTGGATGATATCTTGATTTTTTCTAATGACTGGGACTCTCATGTGAAACATGTTCGAACTGTATTCCAGATTTTGAGAGAGAATGCTCTGTATGTGAAGGGATCAAAGTGTCTTTTTGGCGTACAGAAGATCTCATTTCTGGGATTCATTTTGTCCCCATCTGTTATTGAAATGGACCCGGTCAAGGTTCAGGCCATCTGTGATTGGGTCCAACCTACTTCATTAAAGGCTCTTCAGAGATTTTTGGGTTTTGCCAATTTTTATCGTAAATTTATTGGTAATTTCTCGGTTATTGTTAAACCATTAACTGATTTGACCAGAAAGGGTTCTGATGTGGTGAATTGGCCTCCTGAGGCAGTCTCTGCGTTTCAGGAACTTAAGCAGAGATTC
This sequence comes from Oophaga sylvatica, assembly GCA_033576555.1. Lineage (NCBI taxonomy): Eukaryota > Metazoa > Chordata > Amphibia > Anura > Dendrobatidae > Oophaga > Oophaga sylvatica. The sequence continues at coordinate 15,741 of JARQOD010003075.1, read as the reverse complement.
ACTTCTGCTCCTGTTCTACGGCAGCCTGATGTTTCTCTGCCATTTCAGGTGGAGGTTGATGCCTCTGAAATTGGGGCAGGTGCCGTTTTGTCCCAAAAAGATCCAGAGACCTCTAAAAGTAACCCTTGTGCCTTTTTCTCTCGAAAATTTTCTCCTACTGAACGTAATTATGACGTGGGTAATCGGGAGTTATTGGCCATGAAGTGGGCTTTTGAAGAGTGGAGACATTGGCTGGAGGGAGCCAAACATCAGGTGGTGGTCCTTACGGACCATAAGAATCTGGTCTATCTGGAATCTGCCAAGCGACTCAATCCTAGACAGGCCAGGTGGGCCTTGTTTTTCACACGTTTTAATTTTGTGGTTTCCTTTCTTCCTGGCACTAAGAATGTTAAGGCGGATGCCCTCTCGAGGAGTTTCCTTGCGGACTCTCCTGAGCTATCTGATCCCTCTGTTATTTTGAAGGAGGGTGTAGTTCTTTCCGCCATCTCGCCCAATTTGAGACTTGCTCTGGAGGGGTGTCAGGAGGATAGGCCCGAGCGCTGCCCTGTTGGAAAATTGTTTGTCCCGGACCAATGGAAAAAGAGTGTGATGTCTGAGATTCATTGTTCCGCATTGGCTGGGCATCCCGGAATTTTTGGTACCAGAGACTTGGTTAGTCGGTCCTTTTGGTGGTCTACCTTGTCTCGCGATGTCAGGGAATTTGTGCAGTCCTGCGGGACTTGCTCTCGCTCCAAGCCTTGCTCTCGCTCTAGTGGTTTGTTGATGCCATTGCCTGTGCCCAAGAGACCATGGACCCATATCTCTATGGATTTCATTTCCGATCTTCCTGTTTCTCAGAGAATGACCACCATCTGGGTAATTTGTGATAGGTTTTCCAAAATGATACATCTTGTGCCATTACCTAAGTTGCCTTCCTCCTCTGAATTGGTGCCGTTGTTCCTTCAGCACGTGGTTCGTTTACACGGCATTCCTGAGAACATTGTGTCTGACAGAGGAGTCCAGTTTGTTTCCAGATTTTGGAGGACTTTTTGTTCTAAACTGGGTGTTCAATTGTCTTTCTCCTCGGCATTTCATCCTCAGACCAATGGTCAAACTGAGAGAACAAACCAGACATTGGAGACTTATCTAAGATGCTTTGTGTCTGCTGATCAGGATGACTGGGTCTCTTTTTTGCCTTTGGCTGAGTTTGCTCTTAATAATAGGGCTAGCTCTGCCACTTTGATGTCTCCGTTTTTCTGTAATTCTAGGTTTCACCCTCGATTTTCTTCAGGACAGACGGAGGCTTCTGTCTGTCCAGGTGTTGACTCTGTTGTTGAGCGTATGCAGCAGATTTGGGACCAGGTAGTGGAAAGGTTGTCCCTCTCTCAGGAGAAGGCCCAGCGGTTTGCTAACCGGCATAGGACTGATGGTCCTCGGTTTAAAGTGGGGGACTTGGTCTGGTTGTCCTCAAAGAATATTCCTATGAGAGTAGCATCTCCTAAATTTAAGCCTAGGTTCATTGGACCTTATAAGATCATGGAGATTATTAATCCTGTTTCTTTTCGTTTGCTTCTTCCAGGGACATTTAAGATCCATAACGTGTTCCACAAGTCCTTGTTGAAGAGGTTTGTTGAGCCAGTGGTTCCTGCTGCTGTGCCTCCTGACCCTGTTTTGGTTGAGGGCAATCTGAGTATGTGGTTGAGAAAATATTGGATTCTCGTTTTTCTAGACGAAGACTCCAGTATTTGATTAAATGGAGAGGTTATGGTCAGGAAGACAATTCTTGGGTGTTTGCTTCGGACATCCATGCTAGGAGACTTATCCGTGCGTATCATAGAACTCATCCTGACCGACCTGGTTGCTCAAATGAGGGTTCGGTGACCCCTCCTCAAGGGGGGGGTACTGTTGTGAATGGGTTTGAGATGAGTTCTGAGCAGAGGCTCCCTCTGGTGGTTACAAGCGGTACTAGTGAGGATTGTGAGGACTGGGAATCAGGTGTTACTGATTGGTATTATGTAAGGGAGTCATTTTCCCATCAGGGTTGCCGGTGATCAATTGTTCTGGTCTGAATCCTTCTTTCCAGTTTCCCTTGTAGCCTGCTGTGTCGTGTCTGTATCTCCTGCTATCAGATAAGACTATTTCTTATTTTGTGTTTTTGCTATATTTTTGCATTTTGTCCTGCACTTCTGTGGGGGCCTTCTGGGTCCCCTCCGGGGGCTTTTGCCCTCTCAGTTTAGTCCAGCCACTGTGTTTTGTACTTTTGCTTTTTCCAGTTTTTTTTCAGTGGCTGCTGTTTTGATTTTTTTTACACCAGAGAACTAATTTAGGTGGTAGAGGTCGTGTGATCTCAGGTGATTTTGAAATTAGTAGAGTTGGTGTTTTTTCAGGGTTTTCTGAGATTGCAGTAAGTACCCTTCCTGTCCTTTTCTATTTAGATAGTTTGGGCCCCAGCGTTTGCTCATACTATTTTCTTTCTGTGTCAGTATTTCCTCTTGTCTAACCGCCATTACATGTTTGGGGGCTTTCTATTATCTTTGGGGTTCTGCTCCGGGGCAGATAGCTTTCCTATTTCTATCTTTAGGTGTAGTTAGTTTCTCATGCTGTGACGAGGCGTCTAGGACCAACGTAGGAACGCTCCACGGCTGCCTCTAGTTGTGGTGGTTAGTCAGGGTACTGCAATCCATAGATTCCAACTGCTCTGGTGTATTTCCTTTTTTTACCTGCACTCCTCAGCTACCGTAACATAACAGTTTTGAGATGGACCCGGTGAAAGTGCAAGCTGTGCAGGATTGGCCTAGACCTATTGGTGTGAAATCAATACAGAGGTTTTTGGGGTTCGCCAATTATTATAGAAAATTCATAAAAATGTTTCTGTGATTGCCAAACCTCTGACCGATCTCACCAGGAAAGGTGCTGATGCGGTTCAGTGGACTACTGAGGCCATTGAGGCTTTTGTGTTGCTAAAGGAGAGGTTCAGCTCTGCTCCCATCCTTACGCAGCCTGATGTGACTAAACCATTTTTGGTTGAGGTTGATGCTTCTTCTGTGGGGGTCGGCGTGGTGTTGTCTCAGGCAAAGACGGATGGAGTACATCCCTGTGCTTTTTTTTCAAAGAAATTTTCTGAGTCTGAACTAAATTATGATATCGGTAATCGGGAATTGTTGGCAATTAAACTCGCATTTGAACACTGGCGTCATTTTTTGGAGGGAGCGGAATTTCCCGTTCAAGTCTTCACCGTTCATAAAAATCTGATCTACCTTGATGCTGCCAAACGCTTGAATGCCCGTCAGGCTAGGTGGGCACTGTTTTTCTCACGGTTTAATTTTACCGTTACTTACATCCCAGGTACTAAAAATGTTAAAGCTGATGCTTTGTCTCGCAGCTTTTCTCCTATGGTGGGTATTGAGGAGGAGGAGGAAAACATCTTGCAAGAGGGGGTTGTTATTGCTGTTTTGGACTCCGTGTTGGAAGATGAGATTCTTAAAGCACAGGAGAATGCCCCATCTAACACGCCGCATGGGAGGTTGTTTGTGCCTGGTACCCTGAGGAGAGATTTGTTTGATGAATGTCATGGCTCTCGGTTGGCAGGTCATCCTGGAATCTCTGAGACCAAGAGACTTGTGGGTCGCAGTTTTTGGTGGCCAGGATGGCAGAAGGAAGTCATTAAGTGGGTGCGCCAATGCACTGTGTGTGCTAGATCTAAGTCTTCTCATTCTCCTGCTGCGGGGTTGATTTGCCCTTTGGAGGTCCCTAGTGCACCTTGGACACATTTGGCTATGGACTTTATTACTGACCTTCCCCCTCTGAGGGTTTCACTGTCATCTGGGTGGTCGTGGACCGTTTTAGCAAGATGTGTCACTTGGTTCCTTTCATCAAACTGCCCTGCGCTAAGACTCTCGCTAAGGCCTTTGTCAAGGAAATAGTCAGACTACATGGTGTTCCTACTGACATTGTTTCTGATAGGGGACCTCAGTTTGTGGCTCGTTTTTGGTGCGCCTTTTGTGACAGGTTGGGAGTTCATTTGTCGTTTTCATCCGGATATCATCCTGAGTCTAATGGCCAGACAGAAAGGAAAAACCAGGATGTTGAGCAGTTCTTGCGTTGTTTTGTGACTGATAATCAAGAGGGGTGGTCTGAGTTTCTGCCACTTGCTGAGTTTGCTCTTAACAATCATACATCCGCTTCTGCTGGTTGTTCGCCTTTTTTTTGTTGTACTGGGAGACATCCGTCTTTTGGGTCATTTTCCAAGTTGGGATCGGCTGTACCTGAAGAGGAGAATTTTTCTGGTGTTTTGGAGAGAGTTTGGACTTATGTACGTGGTAATCTTCAGGAGGCTAACAAAAGATCCAAAGTGTATTTTGATAGAAAACGACAAGAGGTTTTGTTTGCTATTGGTGACATGGTTTGGTTGTCCTCTAAGAATCTGCGCTTGAGGATTCCGTCTAAGAAACTGGGTCCCAAGCCCTTTAAGGTGCTTCAGGTTATTAACCAATCTGCTGTTAAGTTGGAGCTTCCTACCTCCTGGAAGATTAATCCGGTGTTTCATCTTTCTCTCTTGAAAAAAGCTGAGGTCTCAGATGGAGACGTCTCGGCCACTGTTCCCCTGGTGGTGGAGGACGGGCAATATGAGATTTCCCGCATCCTAAATTCTAGACGGTATAGAGGGAGTTTGCAGTACCTCGTCGCTTGGAAGGGTTATGGACCCGAGGATAACTCATGGGTGAGGGCGGATGATGTTTCTGCGTCTAGACTTGTCAGAGCGTTTCACAAGAGGTTTCCGGATAAGCCTAAGTCCTAGGGGATCCGGAGGATCCTCTTAGAAGGGAGGGTACTGTTAGAACCCTCTTGTTAGATTTTGTTATTTTGTTTCAGTTTGCTGGTCACATGACCTTTTTTCCCTATTTAGTCTGGCTCCGCCCTTCTGGCTTTGCTGGACTTCATTGTATTATCTACTCTTAAGCTAGCCAGGTGCTTAGGTGCCTTACTCTGTCAGTTTTGCTTGATCTTAGGATCTCTTAGTATTTGTTTTCTGTTTTATATTCCCTGCTACACTTTCTGTTAGGAGGTGTCCACCTTTTCACCCAGTCCCTAGATCTTGTAGGGATTCTCCCTCGCAACTATAGGTCTTCGTTCAGACTAGCTGAGGACTTTAGCGGGTCTGGTCGCAGGATCAGGTCCCCCGTTACATCGTAGGGATCCAGCTCAGTCCTATTGTAGGGACAGAATTCCCACCTTTCCTTAGTGCTTGTAGCAGATCATAACAGATTGGGTTTTCCTTGCAGCAAAAAATTATTTTTTTTCTACGAGAAGTTCAAATATAGCTGCAATTTTTTTTATCTGAGATTAGTCCTGATTCAAGGACGTTCTGAGATAAGTTTACAGTACTTGAGCACTTTATTTGAGACAATTATTTTTCGGTGTTATATGTATGTGTGTTTTTTTTCTGTGTATCTCGTTTTTCTGGCTTTAGGGTGATACAGGGTTCATTAGGGGCACCGACGTTGAGCGGGGGCGCCATGTCGTCAACAACTAGGGTGCCAACCTCCGCGGTCAGGAAGGGACTCACTAGGGCCCATTAGGGTGATTCTAGATTTTTTGGCCCCAAAAATAAGTAATACATTATATTATATCTATTATAAGAAGTTTTAGGTATTTTTCCTGGTATCCCCCAGCCTTTTTATTATGTGTCTATTAATGATGTTTTTTAATTAATGAATTAAAAGGTATTTTTTAGGGATTTGTGTGTTTTTTCTCTCTGTTTTTTTCTTGAATTGTCCCTATATGAATTTTTCTGAGGTTTATCGGTTGATGGGAGCAGTTGACCCATCAGCCGACACTAATGACCGGAAGTAAACTTTATATTTCCAATCACAGCTCCGGGTTCACGCTGGTACAGCGTGGGAACTGCGGCTGTCTGACCGGCAGTAATGATTTTACCGCTGCTCAGAAGTATTGTTTTCCGGCTGTCATGCACTTGACAGTGTGGCAAACACTGGCTGTTCAGACCCCCCCATTCAAGTGAATGGGGTTCGGGTACCGTTCTGCTACCCAAACTTTTTTTAACTGTTTGGCTGAACCCACTGGACCCAAACATCCAGGGGTTTGCCCATCTCTAGATATTAATTATTTTCTGTGACATAACTCTCTGATTTAAGGGCATAAAAACTAAAAGTTTTATAATTGCTACATTTTCAAAATTTCAGTTTTTCAAGAATAAACGCATGTCATTGCGAACAAATTTTACCACTATCATGAAGTACAGTATGTCACGAAAAAACAATCTCAGAGTTATTGGGATCCATTGAAGTGTTCCAGAGTTATTATCTCATGCAGTGACACTGGTCAGAATTGTAAAATTTAACCTGGTCATGAAGGTGAAAACATGCTTGGGGGTGCAAAGGTTAAGCACTTGAAGTAAAACTCATTCTGCACAAGATTATTCAATGCTTTCCAACAAATACCAGATCTACTTCAAAGTTTTCATAGTAAACAGTGTATGAAAATGTAATGGAATAACATTTTAAAAAGTCTCGTATTTCAGTTTAAAAGTTTTACTTGAGCAAGGTCCAATACTGTTAAAAGTGCTTCAGGTATCTGCTTTTGCACTTGTGAGGGATCATACGTGTCCGTTGCAAAAAAAAAAACAGCAGTAGTCACCTATCATGCTGGGATTTCAGCGGCCTTGATATGTTTCTCCATTGTAGAAATATTTTCATGGATCCTCTCTCCATGTTCATCACTTACATGTCCCAAATTGGGTGGAAAAAAGACAAGATGGGAATACATTTTCAATTATATTTGGCAGCCAAATTGTTCATATGTTTTAAGCATGTTATCTACTAGTTCAGCATGGTTTTCAGATGGTCTGTTTAAAAGAAAGTTCTGAATTACTAGCACCAATGCATCCCAAGCTGCAAGTTTCAGAGTGCTGAGTTTTGTTCTGAATGTGTCATCATGCATTAGTTTGTTGATTTCGAGGCCAATAAAAATTGCGGCCTTTATTTTAACCTCAGTTTTCAGTGTTTCTAAACTTCTCCTTCAAAATGCTGTAAACTATTTCATCACGATCAATAGCAACTACAACTCTTTTTTATTAAACTAAGTTTAATGTGACGTGTTGGAAGATAAACTTGAAGTGGATTGACCAGTGATTTGTGTTGTACATTGTACCAACGAACTGTGTGCTCGACTGAGAGGCCACTGTCTCATTTTGTAATGATTGCCGTCATCACGACTGTTCCATAGGCACAAGAAACACATATGCTTTGTGTACTCTAACTGTAGGCTCAGCAGCAGTGCTACCACTTTCAGTTCAGTACAAATTTTCTGCATGAGCCAATGGAGCAGATAGTTTTCTGCTATCATTGTGCAACAAAACAGCTTTCAAACTCGTTTTGCTAGAGTCTATGAATAGCCTCCATTCATCGGGAACATTTTTACCATCTAACTCCATCATAAGATCATTTACATCAGTCCAGAAACAGACATCACTTTCCATTGCATAGTATGCAGCTAACTTGGTGTGTCAATGACAAAGGTTTGAAGTTGTGGTAATTTGTTATAGCAAATTTCATTCCCGAAGTCTAGAAGCGAGTTGTTCTGACTTTTCTTTAGATAATGAAAGATCTCTTACCAGATCATCTAAATTGGATTTTCTCAGCAAGTGCGGCTGACCCTCTGATAGTACTGGATCGGGAAAACATGCCAATCATCATCTTTTTCTTCAGGATCAGAACCATCAGTTTTAACTGCTATTCCTGCTATGGGAGGGGCAGGCACTGGCTTCTCTACATGGTGTGGTACTGGTTTAAGAGTAAACTCACAGTCAGGAAGCACAATTTGTGACTTGTTTCTCTTTGAATATCCAGCGATTTTAGTGATGCAAAAATAACAGTCTGAATGCAAATTTTACTGCTCATGCCAAACCATGGGCACTGCAAAAGCCATTCCTTTCCTTTCACCACTAAACCACTGCGTTAGCCCAGAGCAACACACAGTGCGACAAACATGAGGTGCCTAGTTTCTCTTTGATCTCCAATTTGACAGTCAAAGTAATACTTACTTGTAAGCAAGATGCACTCGCTTTGTCAGATTCTTGCACCGATCATTAGCATTGTATTTGCCACATATATGGCAGAACTTATTCGGATTGTTAATACATTTGCATCTATCCATCCTAAGTTTCAAAACGGATAGCACTACAGTCATGGCCAAAAGTTTTGAGAATGACACAAATATTATATTTTCACATGATCTGCTGCCCTCTGGTTTTTATGTGTGTCTGACAGATGTTTTTATCACAGACAGAAATATAATAATTGCAAACATATGAGTAACAAAAGCTTATATTGACAGTTAGAATGAGTTAATGCAGCAAGTCAATATTTGCAGTGTTGACCCTTCTTCTTCAGGACCTCTGCAATTCTCCCTGGCATGCTCTCAATCAACTTCTGGACCAAATCCTGACTGATAGCAGTCCATTCTTGCACAATCAATGCTTTCATTTTGTCAGAATTTTTAGGTTTTTGTTTGTCCACCCGTCTCTTGATGATTGACCACAAGTTCTCAATGGGATTAAGATCTGGGGAGTTTCCAGGCCATGGACCCAAAATCTCTATGTTTTGTTCCTGTCACGCTGTCTAATGATATGTATACAATGTCAGTAAACTATTAACACAGGAACAACACTCTATACAACAACTAGTATAGCAACATCAGCATGTAAGTATAGAATAGATTTACCTGACACGATATCTGCTGAACTCAGGGTTAATCTTGAGGACTTGATGAGCTGAAACAGGAAAGAGGTGGACCGGGATCTAACCTGACCCTAAACTGGGGTCCTAACTAATCCCTCACCTTGGAGGTACTGATAATGGTTCAGAGGTCCAAGTCACCAACCTAACCCTGTCTCCTATCAGACCCTGAACCCTGTAATCAGTCCTAAGAAGGATCCTGACTACCACCAAAGGGATATGGGCTGATCTTAGCTAAATACACAGATTAGACATATAAGACAGACAGGATAACACTCGCTTGCATACACACTCAAACACCAAAGGAACATAAATGGTCTGGGAAATAAACTCTAACCAAGTAGAGCTTAGAACAACTAAGGAGCTCACAACTAAAGTCTATACAGATTCATTCCTATCTGTGGTCTGCATGAAGGTTTCACTGGCAACTCCCCAAGCAGACAACCAGGAATTTAAAGGAAACCAATCAACAAATAATCAATTGCAGCCGGGAGAAACTGCACCCAGTCCCAGAACCGAGCACAGACAGAATTAACTCCCTAGCTGCCAAACACAAAGAAACAGCAGCTCAGCTGTGAGAAGTCAAAATGTGCAACCGCGACGATCTTCGTGGCAATGCACACATGACAGTACCCCCCCTTCTACGAGGGGCCTCCGGACCCTCAGGGCCAGGCCTGCCCGGGTGAGTTCTGTGGAAGGTCCGAACCAAACGATCTGCGTTAACATCAGACGCAGGGACCCACGTCCTCTCCTCTGGACCATACCCCTTCCAATGCACCAAGTACTGAAGGGACCGGCGATTCAGACGTGAGTCAATGATCTTTGATACTTGAAATTCCAAGTTACCATTGACCAACACAGGAGGAGGAGGTAGAGGTGACGGTATGACTGGTGCCACATACCTTTTAAGTAATGACTTGTGGAACACATTATGAATTTTAAACGTAGGAGGGAGGTCCAGACGAAATGCCACAGGATTAATTATGGAACTGATCCTGTACGGCCCGATGAATCTGGGACCCAGTTTCCAGGAGGGCACTTTAAGTTTTATATTCCTGGTAGACAACCATACCAGATCGTTCACATTCAGATCTGGACCAGAAACTCTCCTCCTATCAGCCATACGTTTGTAACGGTTCCCCATCGCACTCAGATTATTCAATACACCTCTCCACACAGAAGCAAGTGACGACGAGAAACGCTCCTCCTCAGGAACCCAGAAGGGCCCCCCCCATTGAAAGTACAAAACTGGGGATGAAAACCATATGCCCCAAAAAACGGGGACTTACCAGTGGACTCGCTCCGCCTGTTGTTAAGAGCGAACTCTGCCAGAGGTAAGAAAGAAGATGTAAGGTTCTGTGTATCTGTTTCTGAAACTCAGTTTGTTCGTCGGCCATTTTGCTTTCTGTTTTGCTGCAGCTATCTTGCCCTCAGTCAAAATGGAGTTTTCCAGCTTGCATGTTCCCGCCCTGATTCTCTCCGTTTGCTTCTTAAACAGCCACAGCTGAGCAATCAGTGCTTCAGAATCTAGCCTGCAGTGAACCTGTGTTCTGACTCCTGAAGCCTTGGACCTTGTACTCCAGCCATTCCTACTGAGGAACTCTGAAGCACTTGTGGACTCTGAACTCTGCTCTTGAGAGCCTCACGTTTGCATGGACTTGCGGTAACAGAGAAGAAGATCTGAATCTCTTGTGGAGAGTTATTGCTGAGCTTAGATTACTCTGGCCTGCTGTGTCTCCTGCTTCTGTGTTTGCAACCTGTGTGTTTATTTTTGCCAATTTGTATGAAGCAATACAAGACTTTCTTTATCAACCTGTGTCTCAAGTATTTTCATCGCACCCAAGCACAAGACGCTATATGAACTGTACCACATACATTACAAGATTCTGAAGCCAAACGTTAGTGTCTGCTGGGTCTGGAAAGGCTTGTCTGCTGTACTGTGGATATCAGACGTCCGGTTGTACTTTCTGTGATGACAGTGGTTGTGACTTCTCACAACCATTCCAGATGTCTGGTTGAAAGCTTTCTGTGATGATAGTGGTTGTGACTTCTCACAACCATTCCAGGTGAGCAGTTCCCTTAAAGTTTTTTCTTTCTTCAGTGTTGCCACAGGTGAACACTATTGTTTTTTTTTTTTTTCTCCTCTTCTTCCAGTATCCTGTCTTAAAAGATCTGGAAAATGGAGGCCCGCATAAAGGAACTTTGCGGAGTGACTGATAATATCCTTGCAGATTTGCAGAATATAAAGACCCGTTTTACAAATCTTCAGGACCTAAATAATCACAATTTGCAAGTGGTTGGACAGACTACCCAGGATTTGCGAGCCAGGATTGAGGTTCTGGAGGGGCGAGTCCAGGCTCCTGCCGTGGCCCCGAGTTCTGGGATTCCCAAGTTGCCCCCTTTTCGTTTTGGTGGTGAACGTGAAAAATTCAGGGGATTTGTTAATCAATGCAATCTTTTTTTTCTGCACATGCTTCACAATTTCCTACTGAACGATCTAAGGTGCTTACTATAATTGTGTTGCTTACCAACAAGGCTTTGATGTGGGCAAACCCTCTGATTGAGACTGAGGATGATTGTTTGAATCACCTTGATGATTTTATTTCAGCCATGGGGCAGGTGTTTGATGACCCCAATCGAGGTGCAACAGCTGAAGCAGCCATGTTAGCTTTGCGCCAAGGTAAGCACTCGGTAGCTGAATATGCCTTGGATTTCAGGAGATGGGCCCTTGATACCACCTGGGACAATTCCGCCAAAAAATCTATTTTTCGAAAGGGGTTATCCCCACTGATTAAGGATGAACTTGCTCGTGCCGACCCTCCCACTGCGTTAGGTGACTTTATTAACTACTGCATCCGTATTGATACTCGTTTAACTGAACGCAGGCAAGAGAGATGGTTCGAAAGCAATCGTACTAACCTTTTCCTACCTTCCTCTCCAGCTAAGGAACCTTTGAATAGGATTACACGGGAACCTGAACCTGAACCCATGCAGGTAGACTCTTTACTACGACGGGTTAGTGATGCACGCAAGGAACATCGTTTTAAGGAGAATCTATGTTTTTATTGTGGTAAGTCAGGGCACTTTATTATTAACTGCCCCAGACGTTCTCGCAAGACTACTGCAGCACTCATTCATTGTGAGTGTTGCGAGAGGGGATCTGTCAGGTCCGAGCCTCAGGCTCCAGAGAGATCTGCAGCAACAGATCTTGATTTCTCGGACTTAAACTCCGTTACCTCTGAGGACGTTGACTGTGTAAATGCTGCCATCTTTCAAGTTTCCTCAGCGGTGTCCCAGCTGAGTTGTAAAAAAAACAATTCTCACTGTTTTCTTTCCATCAAACTCTGGGTTGACTCAGCCTGGGTGTCTAGCTCTGCTATGATCGACTCAGGTGCAAGTGGAAATTTTATGGATGTCTCCTTTGCTCTGAAACAGGGAATACGTTCAGTGAAGAAGGCTACTCCAGTACAGATGGAAACTGTGGATGGCTCCCTGCTGACCTCTGGACCAGTGGATCAGGAAACAGAGCCTTTAAAGGTTCTTATGGGTAAAGATCATCAAGAGAAACTGTCCTTTATGCTTATCTCTTCTCCTCACTTTCCCATTATTCTAGGGCTACCATGGCTGCAGGCTCAGAATCCTACCATTAACTGGGAGACCAAGGAATTACACTTTCCAGAGAAACAGATGAGTCCAAAAATTTCAGCTTGCTCTGTTCCTAAAGGAACCATGTCAGTCCCTGAACTACCAGCTGTATACCAGGACTATGTGGATTTATGTGACAAGAAGAACGCTGACCAGCTTCCTCCTCACCGTCCATATGATTGTCCAATTGAATTATTGCCTGGAGCAGAGATACCTTTTGGTAAGATCTACCCCCTGGCGGGGCCCGAGCTGAAGGCTTTAAAAGAGTACATAGACGAAAATCTAGCCAAGGGCTTCATACGCCCCTCTTCATCTCCTGCAGGGGCACCCATATTCTTTGTAAAGAAGAAAGATGGATCCCTGAGACCATGCGTAGACTATAGGGAACTCAATAAGGTTACTATTAGAAACCGTTATCCATTGCCTTTAATCCCTGAGTTATTGGAGAGAGTGCGACATGCCAAAATTTTTTCTAAACTAGATCTTCGTGGGGCCTATAACTTAGTCCGTATTAGACCTGGGGATGAATGGAAGACTGCATTCAGGTCACGCTATGGACACTTTGAATATCTAGTTATGCCTTTTGGTCTGAGTACCGCCCCAGCCACTTTCCAACACTTGGTGAATGACATCTTCAGGGATCTCCTGGATACATTCGTGGTAATTTATTTGGATGATATTTTAATTTTTTCTAACTCCACAGAGGAACATCATGGACATGTGAGAATGGTCTTGGAACGTCTAAGACAAAATCATCTTTACATCAAGCTTGAAAAGTGTGAATTCCATAAGACCGAAATTCAATTTCTGGGGTATGTACTGTCTACACAAGGAATTAGTATGGATGGAAGTAAAACCCAAGCCATCAATGATTGGCCAAGTCCTAGAAATGTGAAGGAGGTACAGCGCTTCATCGGGTTTGCAAACTTCTATAGACGTTTCATTAGAAATTTCTCTGAGGTAGTGTCACCTTTCACCCAACTTACCCGGAAGAGTCTAAGTTCTCCTGGATCCCCAAGCCCAGGAAGCATTTTCCCGTCTAAAGAAAATTTACCACTGCACCTATCCTGTCACCCCAAACCAGAGCTTCCCTTTTCATAATAGAGGTGGTGTTAGACTTGCCGGGGAGCTTTTCTCTTAGGAACAGGTGAGAAGAATGTTTGCATCCTGTGCCTTCTTTTCCCGCAGTTGTCTTCGGTTGAAGAACTAAGATGTGGGAATAAGAGTTGTTGGCCTTTATTGCGCCTTCAAGAATGGAGACACTTCTTCAAGGGCTGCACAGCAAATAGTCGTTTCTGACAGACCATCGTAATCTTGAGTTTATCGGTGGCTAAGTGCCTACTCCCGCCGGGCTCGCTGGAATCTTTTCTTAACCAAATTTTTAATTTTTTTTTTTATAGACCAGGATCGCGAAAGGAATGGTGATGCACTCTTTGGATTTACTCAGCAGAGCACGTCCAATTACTCCTCCTAAGCTATTTTTCCCTGACTCTGATTCCTAGGAGTGATTCATCATCAAGACCTAATTAAAGAAATCAAGGAAGCATACCTGCGGAATTTTTTGGCTCAACCCCCAAAGGGGGACGTAAGTCTTGTCTTTAAGAATGGTGTGGGGGATTTTTGGGAAAAACGTCGTATATACCTGAAACAGTCAGATTGAGAGTATTGCAACCATTCACGATTCCAAAATAGCCGGGATAGGGAATTCTAAAGACACAGAATTTCTTTCTTTTTTTTTGGGTGGCCCTTGTAGGAAGGAGTTTTTTGGACTATGTCACTTGTGTGAGGTTTGTGAAGATGCAAAACACCTGCTCTTACCATTGGTTGTTACGCCTCTTCCCACCCCGTCCCGCCCGTGGGGAATCCATTTCTAGGGGGATTCTTTGGGTGGAATTACCAACCTCTCAAGGGAAGAAAAATATTCTAGTGGTGGTTGACCGTCAAACAAAGGCAGCTCTTTTTTATCCCTTGTGTGGCTTACCCATGCAAAACAGACATGATTTGATGATTAAAGATGTGTTTCGCTTCTGGAGTACGGATGAGGTTATTTCGGATGAGGGGTGCAATTCACTTCTAGGTTTTGGCAAATTTCTGGCAGCATTGGACATTAAAGTAAACCCTTTCTTTGTTTTTTCTTCCCCAGATAATGGAAAAAACCGAACGAACCAATCAAACCTGGGCGTATCTCCGCTGCTTTATCTGCCACCTACAGGATGATTGGGTGGATCTCTTCCATTGGTGAGTTACTTTACAACAATCTCAGAGTGCCTCCACTAAAAGTCTCCTTTTTACTTAATCTGGGTTTATCATCCTAAATTCACCACGATTTCCCATAGAGACCCTTGCAGCATTTTGGCTGAAAGAGTCACGACTTTACAGAAGAATATGGATCTTCTAAAGGAGAACGGGAATCGGCTAGAAGGTACAAGAAGGCAGCAGAAAAATTTTTAAAAAATGCCCCGCTTTTAAGGTAGGAGACCTGGTCTGGCTGTCAACCAGAAATTTAAGTTAAGGATTCCTGTCTAAGTTGGGAACAAAAATACTTGGACCCTATAAAATAGTAAATTTTATGCCGTTGCTTGTGTCTTCAATTGCCCAGAAATGAGAATCCACCTGTCTTTCATGTTCCCTACTAAGGCTGCGCACCCAATAGTTTCCTGGACGTTCTTTCCTTGCCCCGACCCGTGCTAGTCGTGGTCGGGGAATTTGTGGGGGAAAGGATTTTGTTCCAGGTTGTTAGAAATTCAGTTCAATATCTGATTAATGGCAGGGGTACCAAATGGAGGACAAAAAAATGGGGCAGTCAATAAAGTTAAGCTCCTCGCTTGCTCCGTCAGTTTCCAGGGTACCCACACAAGCCGGGGCTAGGTCATCCGGGGTTGTCCCCCAAGGGGGGGTAATGTAAGGTTTTGTGTATATGTTTTGAAACTCAGTTTGTTCGTCGGCCATTTTGCTTTCGTTTTGCTGAGCATCTTGCCTCAGCAAAAAGGGTTTTCCATTGATGTCCCCCGATTTTCTCCGTTTGCTTCTTAAAAAGCCACGCTGAAATCAGTGCTTCAGAAAAAGCCTGCGTGAAAACCTGTTTTTGACTCCTGAACCTTGGCCTGTACTCCAGCATTCCTACTGAGGAACCAAGCACTTGTGGACTCAAAAATTTCTCTTGAGAGCCTCACGTTTGCATGGTTTTCGGAAAAAAAAGAAGAGATCTAAAAATTTGTGGGGTTTTTTGCGAGCTTATTTTTTCCGGCTGCTTTTGTCTCCTGCTTCTGTTTTTTGCAACCTGTGTGTTTTTTTTGAAAAATTTTATAAAAAAATACAAGATTTCTTTATCAACCTGTGTCTCAAGTATTTTCTCCCCCCA
>JARQOD010003074.1:0-69136 GCA_033576555.1 Oophaga sylvatica | reverse complement strand
TTCTTGGATAAGAAATACTACAAAGTTTCTTAGATTCACTTCTACAATATCTTACAGGTAAAATATTGCACTATTGAAGACATGATCTGCAGATATTCCTTATAGACTGGAGCAAAGACCCCAAATTTGGATTTATTGTACACGTCAGCCTCGGATGGACCTGAACTAATGCAGTCTGAGTCTAGTTTAAGCCTCTTAGATGCCACTTTTAATTGTGACTTTTAAGAAGTCGAAAATGGCATTTCCGATGCCAATCAGTCCCCACACACGATAATTGCTGGGTGGCGATGGCGGGGTCATGGGAGCCGGGGGTCTGCTGAAGGTCCCAGTGGCGGCCATCCTCATCCTCCTCCACCTCTGTATGCCTGTGGTTGTGCTTCAATGAAATTGGTAGTTTTACAATTCACTGCCATATTACAGTATCTCTGGTTGAAGTGTCTGAAGGGGACTAATAAAAATGAAAATAAAAGCAAAATATAAAAAATATACAATATTCATATTACCAATTACTTCCTCTAAGATATATATATATATATATATATATATACGGTAATACAAAAAAATTAACACCATGTGCATAAGCGGAAGAACAACATAATTTCAGAATATTTATCCATGAATAGGTGAATGCCAAAATGGGTGAAAAAAGATAACAATAATGTCAGAGTTGCTGTTTTCTGGTCACTTCACCTCCCCCCAAAAAATGGAATAAAAATGGAATAAAAAGAGATTGGAAAATTGTATAGAGCCCAAAATGGTAAAAACCATAGCTTGTACTGTACAAAAGCAATCCCTCATACATCTCGACTGACTGAAAAAAAAAAAAGGAATAGCTCTTGGAAAGAGAGGAGGAAAATGGAAAATAAACAGGGGCCGCCTGCAGTTCTATTGCGTTGTCCAAGGGCCCAAACAAACCTGCAAAATATCGTCCAGCAAAGCAAATAAAAATGTGACGTATACAGCAAATAAAATGTGACAAATATTGTAAAGACACAACACACTATATGTGCAAAGCAAAGTCCAGCACTAGGTGGCAGCATAACCACACAGGTCTGGAGGAATAATGGCAGCAATTCCTTTTTCTGATGCTGACATGCACAGGGCGGAGGAAGAGGCGTTTTCCAGCATCAATGAAGTCTCAAACCAAAATAGCTCGGGGGGTTTTTGGTTTGGGGGGGCAAAACTTCTGAGTGGGCCCCTAACCAGACAACCCTGATTACAACTATGGTGACGCCCCCTAATACTGGATGTAGGAGAACCTCAGCAGATGACCGCGCTGTTACTGAAAATAAACTCTATACAGAGACCAATACTGATATTACCGCCATATGGTGACCATATAGTGGTAGATACCAGTCCTACAGAACATATAAGAGATTACTGCACAGTTACAGATAATGATTTACAGCTGACGATCTTTCTGATGCAGTCGTTCACTTTTCACATCTTTTCCATCTGGCCCAGACCGACATGACAACTTCTCCAGCCGCGACTCAATTGCAGAGATTACAACAAGGACACATCTGACTTCTCACATTTCCAGCAGTGTCCCCACCTATCCCCAACCTGCACAAACTCCTCGTCCTGATGATACCCCAATACTGAGCCGCTGCTGCCGTCTGTGTCCCTAACACTGCCCCTGACACCCCAATACTGAGCCGCAGCTGCCGTCTGTGTCCCTAACATTGCCCCTGATACCCCAATACTGAGCCGCTGCTGCCGTATGTGTCCCTAACACTGCCCCTGATACCCCAATACTGAGCCGCTGCTGCCGTATGTGTCCCTAACACTGCCCCTGATACCACAATACTGAGCCGCTGCTGCCGTCTGTGTCCCTAACACTGCCACTGATACCCCAATACTGAGCCGCTGCTGCCGTCTGTGTCCCTAACACTGCCACTGATACCCCAATACTGAGCCGCTGCTGCCGTCTGTGTCCCTAACACTGCCACTGATACCACAATACTGAGCCGCTGCTGCCGTCTGTGTCCCTAACACTGCCACTGATACCCCAATACTGAGCCGCTGCTGCCGTATGTGTCCCTAACACTGCTCCTGCTGTCCCAATGGTCCCAATAGTCCTCCATCTAGTATAATGCACCCTAATAGTACTCCATATAATATAATGGTCCCATAGTCATTCATATGGTATAATGCACTCCCCATAGTACTCCATATAATATAATGGCCCCCACAGTCATCCATATGATACATAGTCATCCATATAGTATAGTGCACTCCCCATAGTACTCCATATAATATAATGGTCCCCATAGTCATCCATATAGTATAGTGCACTCCCCATAGTACTTCATACAATATAATGCACTCCCCACAGTCATCCATATAGTGAAATTGCACTCCCCATAGTCCTGCATCTAGTATAATGCACCCCATAGTCCTGCATCTAGTATAATGCACCCCATAGTCCTGCATCTAGTATAATGCACCCCATAGTTCTCCATATTGTATAATGCACCCCATAGTTCTCCATATTGTATAATGCACCCCATAGTTCTCCATATTGTATAATGCACCCCATAGTTCTCCATATTGTATAATACACTCCATAGTCCACCATACAGTATAATGCACCCCATAGTCATCCATACAGTATCTTGCCACCACACTGTTCTCAATGATTAAAAGGTATAAATACAATACTGACCTCTTCTCCTCCTTCCCCTTCTGCTCCGTTTTTGAAGCCAGCGTTCCGATTTGCCCTCACATCTCAAAAGAGGGGGTGCCATGTGGTGACGTCATCCGCCTGCGTGGGAGCCGAGATCTCAGTCTTCTCATGCGCTGCCTCATGCGGCCATTTTCCCGAAGTCAACGGCAGTGAAGAGAATGGGAAGTGTGGAGACTCCTGACAATTTCTGAAGGTTCGGAGCCCACACCATTGAACATTTCCTCCTCCCAGACCGAGGCCTGTAGCATGGCCCCACTCCTGCCGCCACCAACTTCCTACAGCAGTGTCCCTGCCTACTGGGACCCCTGAAATTCCTGGTAGCAGCCCTTTGATTCTGTGGTCAGTGCTCAAACCAGCATCCAAAGGGTTACACTGCTGCAATCAGAGCTGGCTCCACTCGCAGCAGTTACCAGCGGGTGTCTGCTGTGCCAAAGCTTATGAATGAATGCTTTATATACAACTACTGACAACTTCTGCTGTGCATATAGGGCGTAAGTGGACGAAAGTCAACATAGGCCTCATCCCAAACTTATGGACCCCATAGCTGTTGCATAGTCTGCCCCATTGGTCAAATACCAGTGCTGGAGCACCAGGGTTATTAGATTTCACCATTCGAGACCACCAGGATTAGTAGACGCTAAATTAATATGGACCACTGAGCATAAAACCCATTAAGTGCTCTACGTAAAATCACAGCATATTGTATATGTGAAAAGTTAGAAAAGTAAGTATGATTGTGGGCGGCAAGACCTATAAATCCTCCTTTCTTAGCATTATGGAACATACATGCGATTATTATCTCCATACAGATTCCATTCCGCCCTGTTCTTCATGTTTATCCTACAATCATCATCCCCGATCTTGTTCGTCTGTAGTATTAACACGTTTTCGGTTGGGATCCGAGGCTCATTCCGGGGTCGTTCCTGCAAGAAAAGCTTTTATCACATTAAATAAAGGTAATTCTGCTATAAAACATTCCCGGAGTGGCAAGTGCTAAAACCCATGAATATAGTGTCATCCTCTCATCCTGAAATATTAAAAACCTTGGCATCCGGCTGTTATAAGGGACACAACACTCACATCTAAAATAGAGGGTCTTTATTTTACATTATTTAAAGGGTTTGTTCTAACAACAGCTACAAGGGGAATGTTTTGTGTGCAATCTTATGTCTGGTAAGGGAGATTCTTGAAGCCCTCGATCTGGATGAGTGTTTTTAGAGCACCCCTAGTTGTGGTGTATAAATCTTATGTAGTGACTCCTCCTAGCGTGATGTAAATCTTTATGTAGTGAGCTCCTCCTAGTGGTGACTGTATAAATTTGTATGTAGTGAGCTCCCCCTAGTGGTGACTGTATAAATCTTTATGTAGTAAGCTCCTCCTAGTGGTGGCTGTATAAATCTGTAGTGAGCTCCTCCTAGTGGTGACTGTATAAATCTTTATGTAGTGAGCTCCCCCTAGTGGTGGCTATATAAATCTGTATGTAGTGAGCGCCCCCTAGTGGTGGCTATATAAATCTGTATGTAGTGAGCGCCCCCTAGTGGTGGCTATATAAATCTGTATGTAGTGAGCTCCCCCTAGTGGTGGGTGTATAAAACTTTATGCAGTGAACTCTTTTATTATAAAAATACAAAACTTACAATTAATAAAGAACAAAAATCCAAACCCCAGCAAAACAAGAGTCCGAGTCCAACATTACCCCCCCAGTCCAAGCAAAAGTCCAAGTCCAGCATAACTGCCCCCATTCAAAGTAACCCCCCCCCAAAACAAAACCTGTCTTCTTCCTCAGAGAAGCTTCCTCCTTCATCTTCCTCTCTGATGCTGCACCAGGGATTCCCGGCCGGTCTCCCATTCCTGGGCTTGCCCGCCTCAAGCTGCTTAGCGGCTGCGATCTGAGAAAGGCGACTTCAGCCTAGAATGGCAGCCGACTTCATCTCACTTTTTGTTTCCTCCAGATCTCCTCCTCCCCAGGTTACGTCACCCAAGGAGAGAAGAAACATTTTATTAATACACACACATACACACTTCACACCAAACCTGACAAAGAAAACTCTGCTCCATCGCCCAAAAAGAAACACAAAAGCCACCTGGCTTAAAACACATCTATCTAAACCACACAATTTTTTTTCCTTTATATTATATATATAATTATATATATATATATATATATATTTTTTTTTTTATATTTTTTATTATTTCTTTAGTTACACAGCAAATACAACTATAACAAACCTACCACCAACCCCCCTCCCACCACCATAAAACCCCCAACACAATACAAAAATAAGCTTCACTGAGGAACTCATGACTTCCAGGAACATCTTACAATACAATACTATACAATACAATACAATACAACCTAACTCTCTATATTACAACACTTACCCAGAGCCAGGATTGGTGCCTGTAAGCCCTATATCAGTAATTCACTTCTGCAAAACAAAAATCTGACAGTGAAAAGCCCTCAGCCCGTCACCAGGAACCCGGAGATGACAGGCTTCTATCCTAACAATCCTTACTCTACCAGCCGTCCCTACCTGTCTAAACATCTGTCCCTATTTATCTACCTACCTTTCCCTGTCTCTCCCTGCCTGACCCTACTACCCTACCTAACTCACCGCGTGCCTACCTAACTGTCCCTCGGCTGTCCCTGTCCTGTCCCTAACTATCTACCTGTCCCTACTGAAGCTATCTACCTGTCCCTACCACTTACCTCTTATCTAGGCCCTAGGGTACATTAAATGAGAACCCTCTCCAGAGAAGAGAGGCCCTCGCTGCACCCAGCCTGTCATACTCCAGAGAGCGCACCTTCACCAGGCCACCCAGAATGTTCCTAACAACCTCGTCCCGGGGGAGGATTTTCTGCTGAGTTGACACTAAGTGAGTCGCTCAGCCAGGGCCCTGTGGGGTACTCGGCACCGAGCCCGTTCACTTAAATGGGGATGTCACGGGTAGCACAGCTCGGTCCGTGGCCCTGGGCGCTCACTGAAAAGGGGGGGGATATTTACAGGGGAATAAAGTATTTACAGTTTGTTCGTGACGCCACCTGTGGATGTGTGGCCCAGCTACGCCAGGCACACATATTCCAGGAAAATGCACAAGAAGGTAACCGTGAAGCTTGATATTCATTCACGTCACTCACATTTCCCAACACACCCACTAGGGTATAAAAGGCAGTGACACGTAGCAGTCTGGGTTCAGTCTGGACTTGGAGGGAGAGGAGTTCAGTCAGAGTTCATTCAAGCTTCCTGTCTTAGGACAGTGCAGTACAGTCTAGTCTTGGAGGAAGAGGAGTGCAGACTAGATTCTGGCAGAGCAAGTTCATAAAGTGGAGTCTGGTTTGAGTGTAAGGAGTCACTCTAGCCCAGTCAGAACTGCAGGACCAGTACCTCAGCACAAGCTACCTGCATTCTTTGGAAGGAGGAAGGTGACTCTCGGAGCTACAGCATTTACACAGTTGACAGAGTACCTGTGCGCTGCTCTGGACAGGGTCAGAGAAAGGAAAGAAAGAAGGGAAACACAGGAGCTACAACAGTGAGTGTACTGAGAACTGCTCAGCGAGCTCTGGAGAAAAGCTGGCATTCACATCATCGCTACGAGTGCTTATGAGTCGCACTTACTTAGTACCAGGGCAATGGGGTACTCGGCACCGAGCCCATGAAAGTCTATGGGGTTTGTCACTGGCAGCGGGACTCGGTCCGTGGCCCTGGGCGCTCATACAATGGGGGGATATATTTACAGGGGATTATTAGGATAGTTCGTGACGCCACCTGTGGTTTCTGGTAATTGTACCAGCGCTGCAGTAAGGGTCTTCACAGGGGATGTTATGGGGCAGCTTGGTGGTAAGTCTCCCACAGGTGAGACTGGTCCCTGGAAGTCTATGGTAGTGATGATGTAGGGTGTAGATAAAGATTCAGTCACACACATTGCAGTTTCTTTCCATACCTTTTACTGGCAGATGATTCAAGCAGATCCCGGGGAGCTGGTCGGGGTGGAGAGTGCACATTCGGGTAACAGCTGAGCAGGTTAGAGGCCTCCTTTACTTCGAATGTAGGTGAGTCCAACTTGCCTGAAGCGAAGTTAACTCTGAATCTCCAGCTTTCTCAATAGCTATACTGCCCGGCCAACATTGTGGTGGAAACTTCTAAGTGGTGAAAACTAAGTCTATATTTGCTGATCAGGCTAGACTCCTGTTTTCCCTGTCTCCGGTTACGTATTGACACTTAGGGCTGCTCTCTGCGACCTGTAGTCCAGATGCCTCCGGTAATCTTGTTACTAAGCTTGAAACTGTAGCAACGCCTCGGACTCCGGTGTCCGGCAATTTAGTGCAGGCAATCCAATACCTAAAGCACTTCTCTATCTTTTCCACTGCCCTTCGCCCTGCTCTCGCTCTTAGCACAAGCAATTGTAACTTCGATGGTAATGTCAGCTTTCTTCTAGAGCTCGCTGAGCAGCTCTCAGTATCCTCCTTCCTCCAGCTTCTGTTGAGGTACTGATTATGGGTAGCTCTGACTAGGCTAGGATGATCCACTTCACCCGTACTAGCCTCCACTTGCTTGTCAGGTGAGCTACGTTAGCTCTGCGAGGATTCAGTCCTCCCTTCTCTCTCTCTCCAAGTCCAGACTCCACTGGACTGAACTGCTCTGTCTGAAGACAGGAAACTGACTGCACTGTGATTGCTAAGTGTCACTTCATCTTGTACCCCTGATGGGTGTGTCTAAAAGTGTGAGTGAAGTGCATAAATATCAAGCTTTGCTGTTACCTTCCTGTGCACCCTCCTGGACTTTATGTGTGCCTGCGTAGCTGGGCTACACATCCCCCCTTGGTAAAACACAGCACTCCCGGGCTGTAAAAGACAAAAAGAACATTTTGTTTTGCATTAACAATAATGGTTTAACACTTCCCATCCGGGAGGTAAGACTCCTTGAACGTTACACTTTGTACAATGAAGAATACAAAAGTATCAAAATATCAAACGTGTTCATAAATACTAGATACTTGTGGAGGACCCGCACCAAAAACCTCCCACGTGGGTCCTGGGTGGGCTGCAGGACTTCTGACTGCAGACCTCACTCTAGGCCCACCATACGGGTTTTTCTTCAGAGGTAGATAGTAGTAGTTTCATGTGAAACCAAGATAAAGCACCGAAGCGCAACTATTTACATGAAAGTTTTTGGGCTGGCATAGTCCACAGCCACGCAGTCCATTGGCATGGTTAAAACACATTTCAAATAATTACATTAATACTTTTTTTTTTTTTTTTTTTAAACTTTATACAATTTTTCAGATGCAATAAAACCCTATCTGGGTCTTGCTAACTAGTCTACTAGGACTACTCCTGATAGCGAATAGGTAGTTTACCCTTAGTGATACGTTCTGACCTACGTGGGGTAGCGTCAGGTATAGTATTCTCTAACCTTTCTGTTCTGCGTAACGGCAAACGATAATACTGTCTCAACCTTTCTATGGATCTGGCAAGCGTGCTAGTGACTGGACGAGGCGGTACTGCTTCACCAGCTTCACCAAGGGATTCCACTTCTTGTGGCGCTGCTTCCTGCGGGTCCGCTTCTTGGAGTTCTAACGGTTGAGGGTCTGCCGGAACAGGTTCTTCTGGAACTGGCTCTACTGGCACAATTGGTATGACCGGTTGTAGAGACTCCTCTTGCGGTTGATAAAACTGCAGCACAGGAATAATTACAGCGTCTCCTAATCTGGGCCAATCTGCAGGTAAATCTCCCAAATCCGTGTGTATGACCGCTTCAGCACTCTCTTCTTGATGAACAACAGGGTTTTCTTCACGGAGCTTCAATGGGCCAGGACACAACTTCAAATGATCTCTAGACACAGTTGCCGTCGTTTTTCCTCCATCCTTGCTGATGGTACAGACCTTGCTGTTATCGAAATTGGAATTTTGCATGACATATGGCTCCTGTTCCCACTGATCATCCAACTTGTGTGTTCTTCTTTTCCTTTTGAGCACCATCTCTCCAGGCATTAAAGGCTTAGCGGGAGCATTTTTGTTATAATTGATCTCTTGCTTTTCTCTTACTTTGTTGAGACTATCTTCTACGCAGGCTTGTACTCTCTTGTACTGTTCTTGTCGATTTTTGTCCCAATCTTCAGCGTTGTTATCAGCCTCTGGTTCTACCACACCGAGTTCTAAGTCCATTGGCAGCCTTCCCGGCCTTGCTCTCATAAGGTAGGCTGGAGTGCAGTTGGTGGAACTTACTGGGATATGGTTGTACAAGTCGACCAGGTCAGGTAACAAGTCTGGCCACCGATTTCTTTCTTCCAGTGGTACAGTTTTCAGTAAGTCAATGACAATGTGATTCATTTTTTCACAAAGGCCGTTGGTCTGAGGGTGGTATGGTGTCGTTCTGATCTTTTTACATCCATACAATTGACAAAATTC
The DNA here is from genome assembly GCA_033576555.1 of Oophaga sylvatica. NCBI lineage: Eukaryota > Metazoa > Chordata > Amphibia > Anura > Dendrobatidae > Oophaga > Oophaga sylvatica. Next base: position 60,038 of record JARQOD010003074.1, on the reverse strand, counting down.
CTGAAACAGTTCAGCTTCAAAGGCTGGACCTCGATCAGTCAGTACCTGCTCTGGATATCCGTGTGGTCTGCAGAAACTTGCTTGGAAGGTTCTTGCTGCTGTCTCTGCTGTCATATCTTTGACAGGGGCGACCACCAGAAACCGGGAATAGTGATCCACCATGGTCAGGGCATATGTGTATCCTGACCTGCTTGGGGACAACTTGACGTGATCCAATGCCACGATCTCCAAGGGACGAGTCGTCCGGATAGGCTGCAAGGGTGCCTTCTGGCTACTGTAGTCTTTTCGCCTGAGGCCACAGGGTCCACAGTTCCGGCACCACTTCTCGATGGAGCTGCGCATCCCTACCCAGTAGAACCGGCACCTCAACAGGGTCTCCAGCTTTCTCCAGCCAAAGTGTCCTGCTTGATCGTGGTATGCTTCCAGCACCATTTGGATGTCTGCTCTCGGGACCACTATTTGCCAAACCATCTCATGGGTCCTTGGGTCGACGTATCTCCTGCACAACTTCTCACGGTATATGAACAACCGGCTTCTCTCGTTCCACAGGAGCTTTGCTGGCATGGATGCATCTTTCTCCAAGGAGGAACCTTCCTGTTTTATCAACTCCTTGATACGGCTGACCACGGGATCGCTGTCCTGAGTCTCCTTCCAGCTGTGATGAGGTAAAGGGTTCAACATCTCACCACACCGCTTCCTGTAGACTCGTTGCTCTTGGACCATCCCATTTCGGTGGAACGCAGGTAGCTCGATTTCTTCCAGATCGTCTGACTCTTCCTCCGTGTCAGATTCATGCGGCATTCTGGACAAGGCGTCCGCGTTAGCATTTTTACGGCCCGCTCTGTATTTGATGGTAAACTGGTAGTTTGATAACCGAGCCATCCAACGTTGCTCCATGGCTCCCAGCTTGGCTGTTTCCAGATGCGTCAAGGGGTTGTTGTCTGTAAACGCAGTGAACCGGTTGGAGGCAAGGTAATGTTTAAATCTTTCGGTAATGGCCCAGACCAGCGCCAGGAACTCCAGTTTGAAGCTGCTATAGTTTTCCGGATTCCTCTCAGTTGGCCTGAGTTTTCTGCTGGCATATGCAATGACTTTTTCTTGGCCGTTCTGCTTCTGACTGAGGACCGCTCCTAATCCTTCGTTACTGGCATCTGTGTATAGCAGGAACGGTTGGCTGTAATCTGGGTAGGCTAAGATTTCATCGCCGGTAAGGATCTCTTTCATCTCTTTGAATGCCTCAGCTTGTTCTTTTCCCCAATTGAATGGAAGGTTTCTGTTCTTAAGAGGTTGTCCTACCAGGAGGTCCTGCAAAGGTGCCGCTTTCTTAGTGTAATCTTTTACAAACCTCCTGTAGTAACCTGTTAATCCCAGGAACTGACGCACCTCTTTTAAGTTCTTCGGCTCTGGCCATTTCTGAATAGCTGTGACCTTCTCGGGGTCCGGCGCTACTCCTTCGGAACTGACAATGTGTCCCAAGTACTGTACCTTCCGTTTGAGCAGGTGACATTTAGAGGGCTTTAGTTTCATCCCAAACTTGGACAATGACTCAAATACCTCCGCCAGGTGCTTCAGATGATCTTCATATGTCTTAGAGTACACAATTACGTCGTCCAAGTACAGCAGCACAGTTTCGAAGTTGAGATGTCCCAGGCAGCTCTCCATCACTCTCTGGAATGTTCCTGGGGCACTGCTGAGGCCAAACGGCATCCTATCGAACTCGCAGAGTCCCATTGGGGTGGTGAAAGCAGTTTTCTCCCGATCCTCCTCAGCCACAGCTACTTGCCAGTACCCACTAGTAAGGTTGAGGGTAGAAAAGTAGTTAGCCGTTTTCAGAGCAGCTAAGGATTCCTCTATACGTGGTAATGGGTATGCATCTTTATGTGTTATACGATTTACTTGCCTATAGTCTACACACATTCGCATGCTTCCATCCTTTTTCTTCACTAGAACCAGAGGTGCTGCCCAGGGGCTACAACTATCCCTTATCACCCCGGCTTTCTTCATGTCATGCAGCATTTCCTTAGCTTTCTGATAGTGGGCTGGAGGTATAGGCCTGTACCGCTCTTTGATGGGAGGATGACTGCCTGTAGGGATATGATGCTGTACTCCCTTAATGGTCCCAAAATCAAGTGGGTGCTTGCTAAATACTTGTGCGTACTCTTGTACCACCCGTAGTACCCCCTGTTTCTGGTGGACGGAAGTGGTGTCTGTCCCTATATGAAGCTGCTGACACCAGTCCGCTACCGGGGTTGCCGGATCATTATCCTCCGCTGGCTGGCGGGAGGCTAAGGACTCGGTTGTGAGGATAGAATTATTATCTACGGCATGTAATTTAGCAACTATAGCATAACGCGGCAAATTTACTTCATCGTCCCCCCAGTTGAGAAGTCGTACTGGTACTCTCCCATTTATTACTTCCACTACCCCTCTAGCAATCATGAGTGTAGGTCTGTGTTCTGAGCGATGAGGTTCTACTACTGCTTGGTAGTTCTGTCCTCTCAGACCTATGGCTGCTCTACACCATATTAACATTTCACTCATTGGGGGTATTACAATGGGGTTCGAGTCCGTGACCCGTACATTACCGATTTCACCATCTGTAAGCTTCGCTTGCTGCTGGCACATCAGGGCCCGGATCTCCCTCTGGATCACTCCCTTCTGCTTTGGCTTGGCAACTTCAGCGAGCTGTTGGAGCAAAAACACAACTTCTCCCAGACAGTTACTGATAATGTTAGTACCTAGTATCACATTTAGACCATTTTCCTCATTTACAGTCCTGACTACTAGGAGTCCCTGATCCTTCAGCTCCACCCTGCCCACTTTTACATTTACGTTTTTGGCTCCAATCACTTCAACAGGGAGACCATTGGTGGCGTACACTGTCTAGTCAGGGCTCGGGGGCTGGAGGCTGTCCATGGACCAAAATTTATTGTAAAGGACGTCAGGTATGATGGTCACCTGAGATCCCGTGTCCAGCAGTGCAGGGATTGCAATCCCGTCCAGAATGATGGACAGGTAGGGCCGTCCACCCACGAACCTGCGGTTCCAGTCTAAGGGCCTGATGAGTCTACTCCTGGGTGTTGGCCCTCTGACCCAGGATCGGCTCGTTTAAAGGACATTGCTGAGCCATATGACCTTTTTGGTTGCAGCGGTAGCAGACGATCTCCCGGCGAGGATGGTGTTGCTCCGGAGTCGCTCCTGGGGTGGCGTGGTCCTCCTCCGGTGTGGCGACGTCCTCCATTTCCTCCGGTTCATCCAAGGGACATCCTCCGGACAGTCGGCTAGTAGGATCTTTCCTCCTTCCTCTTTCCGCAGTTGCAGGGCATCCATTACAGTGGCCAAGTTCTTAGTCAGCTGGCGCACTTCTGAGCGCAGACATTCCAATTCACTAGGGGGCGCCACCTGCGTTTTAGCTTCTCTGCCACCTGCGAGAAAAGGTGGGTACTGCCGGCTTGAGAGTGGCTTCACCCGGGTGATACTGATTTGACACCTCAGGCTTTTCCAGGGGTCGCAGTCCCTTTATTGCCATGTCCTTTAGAGCATCAAAAGTGGCATCTGGATGATCCAAGGACCACCAGTTTACAGGCCTGCTTTCCTCTGGAGACCTCAGTCCCCGCACGAATTGCTCTTTTAACATTTGGCTCTCATCAATGGGACTTGTGGGGTTAGCCTGTTTGAGAGCTCGCAGGGCCCCTGTAGTCAGCAGGCGTAGTCCCTAATACTGTCACCCGGTCCCTGGAAGCACTGATAAAATGCCATCCGGAGATCCGTTTCTGTGTGGTCCTCGAAGATGGCCTGTAGCTTTAAGAGAATCGCAGGTACCGACTCCTGGTCTGCAGTGGCCAAGTCTCTACTTCTCTCTCAGCCGCACCAGCTAACTGTCCTATTACCACTGCAGCTTTTTGCTTTTCAGTCATTGAATACATATCTAAAATACTACATATTTTCCGTTTAAATCCTGGCAGGGTGTCGGGCTCGCCGCTGTACTGGGGGAGCCACTTCGCTCCAGGCATGTATGGGAGGGTTAGCGGCATTAGCGGGACCACCGGGCCAGGTGAGGGGCCTGCACCCCATCCTGCACGTACAACGCCAAGCGGTGGGTTATTGGGGCCACCGTCCGGGTGACGGCGACACGCGTTGGGCAGCCTCCGCCTCTGCCTCCTGCTTCCTTGTTACTTGCCCTCCTTCACCATGGCAGATTTGTGAGCACATTTCTACATCGCTCATTGCTTTTCATTCTTTGGACTTGCATCTGGGCACATTGCATGGGATTTCCCTGACTGGTAGTATATCTTAGCAACTTTTGCTGTGCATAATTATTGTCTTTCTCTACCTCATGGGTGCATTCTGGTTCACAGAACATTTTTGTCTATGTTCACACAGCTGCTGGTTTATTTGTGGTTTTGTCCACATTTAACCATACATATGGGGGTTTTCTTTGTGGACATTTTGTCAATTATATATTAGGCATTATTGCTGATTATAGGATGGCTTATACTACATGTTTTGCCTTATTATTGACTATTGTATAGCAGGATGTATGCGGTTGGCTTCTCACTGTTTTTAGTATGTTTTTATTGTTGTTTGCCAATAAAGTCATTTTTTATTATTATATAGGGTGGTGTGCAACATTTTTGGTGGTCATCTTTTTTCTTCCTCCAGTCTTCCCACTATTATTGACCACTGTTTGCACCCCCTGATATTGATTGTTTAATACTTCGCAGTGCGCCCATTTTTTCATATTGCAGTCTCCATCCTGCACTACAAGCCAAGCGGTGGGCTATTGGGGCCACCGGCGGGGACCGCTCCGTCTGCCGGTTGCTGCGACATATTGATGCCCCCTTGGTTAATCTGAGCCTACCTCTTTCACAGGCTGCAGCGGTGGAGACAGGACCTTTGTCGCTGGCGTTCTGATGATGCCGCAGTATCTTGGGATGCAGTTTGCGATGCGGATTGCAATGCAGATTGTGATGCAGTTTGCGATGCGGATTGCAATGCAGATTGTGATGCAGTTTGCGATGCGGATTGTGATGCAGTTTACGATGCGGATTGTGATGCAGATTGCGATGCAGTTTGCGATGCGGCTTTGCGATGCAGATTGCGATGCAGATTGGGGTGCAGGTTGGGGGCGTGTCCAGGAAACTGCGCGTTGTTTTAGGTACGCCCCCCTTCTTCACCAGTGCCTGAGGGCGCGAACATGGCGGTAAAATGGCGGAATTTGGCGCCAAATACAGCAAACAGTCTTTTTCACCAAACAGTTCAATATAGGCACACAGGACTCACAATTGCAAGCTTTCGTATCCTGTACTCGGAGCCGCCAAAAATGAGTCGCACTTACTTAGTACCAGGGCAATGGGGTACTCGGCACCGAGCCCATGAAAGTCTATGGGGTTTGTCACTGGCAGCGGGACTCGGTCCGTGGCCCTGGGCGCTCATACAATGGGGGGATATATTTACAGGGGATTATTAGGATAGTTCGTGAGCCACCTGTGGTTTCTGGTAATTGTACCAGCGCTGCAGTAAGGGTCTTCACAGGGGATGTTATGGGGCAGCTTGGTGGTAAGTCTCCCACAGGTGAGACTGGTCCCTGGAAGTCTATGGTAGTGATGATGTAGGGTGTAGATAAAGATTCAGTCACACACATTGCAGTTTCTTTCCATACCTTTTACTGGCAGATGATTCAAGCAGATCCCGGGGAGCTGGTCGGGGTGGAGAGTGCACATTCGGGTAACAGCTGAGCAGGTTAGAGGCCTCCTTTACTTCGAATGTAGGTGAGTCCAACTTGCCTGAAGCGAAGTTAACTCTGAATCTCCAGCTTTCTCAATAGCTATACTGCCCGGCCAACATTGTGGTGGAAACTTCTAAGTGGTGAAAACTAAGTCTATATTTGCTGATCAGGCTAGACTCCTGTTTTCCCTGTCTCCGGTTACGTATTGACACTTAGGGCTGCTCTCTGCGACCTGTAGTCCAGATGCCTCCGGTAATCTTGTTACTAAGCTTGAAACTGTAGCAACGCCTCGGACTCCGGTGTCCGGCAATTTAGTGCAGGCAATCCAATACCATAAAGCACTTCTCTATCTTTTCCACTGCCCTTCGCCCTGCTCTCGCTCTTAGCACAAGCAATTGTAACTTCGATGGTAATGTCAGCTTTCTTCTAGAGCTCGCTGAGCAGCTCTCAGTATCCTCCTTCCTCCAGCTTCTGTTGAGGTACTGATTATGGGTAGCTTTGACTAGGCTAGGATGATCCACTTCACCCGTACTAGCCTCCACTTGCTTGTCAGGTGAGCTACGTTAGCTCTGCGAGGATTCAGTCCTCCCTTCTCTCTCTCTCCAAGTCCAGACTCCACTGGACTGAACTGCTCTGTCTGAAGACAGGAAACTGACTGCACTGTGATTGCTAAGTGTCACTTCCTCTTGTACCCTGATGGGTGTGTCTAAAAGTGTGAGTGAAGTGCATAAATATCAAGCTTTGCTGTTACCTTCCTGTGCACCCTCCTGGACTTTATGTGTGCCTGCGTAGCTGGGCTACACACTTATGTTAAGAGCAAGAGCAGGACGAGGGGCACAGTGGAGAAAGTTGGAGACTAGTGCATCAGGTACCGGATTACCCGCACTAATTCACCGGACACCGGGGTCCGAAGCGTTTCTAGTGCTTCAAGCCTAGTAATAAGAAAACCGGAGGCCTTGCTGGACTTCAAGTCGCAGAAGGTAGCCCTAAGCGCTGATACGTAAACGGAGTCAGGGAGAACAAGACGGGCAAGGCCTGATCAGCCCTAACGACTTAGTTCTTTCCAATATCTGGCCACCATATCTGGTCACCAGATTAAGCAAAAGGCTCTACCACAATGTCGGCCGGGCGTTGCAGCTATTGAACAAGCTGGAGATTAACAGAGTTAACTTGACTTCATGCAAGTTTGTACTCACATGCATACAGAGTTAAAGGAGGCCTCTAACCTGCTCAGCGGTTATCCTGAATGTGCATTCTCCACCCCGACCAGCTTCCCGGGACCTGCCTGAAACATCTACAAGTAAAGGTATGGAAAGGGATTGCCTTGTGTGAGACTGTTTCATTTATTACACCCTGCATCACCATAGACTTCCAGGGACCGGTCTCACCTGTGGGAGACCTACCATCTAGCTGCCCCATAACATCCCCTGTGAAGATCCATATAGCAGCGCTGGTCCAATTGATCAGATACCACGGGTGGCATCACGAACTATCTAATCTACAATTCCCCTGTAAATATCCCCCATGGTATGAGCGCCCAGGGCCACGGACCGAGTCCTGCTGCCAGTGACAAATCCCATAGACTTTCATGGGCTCGGTGCCGAGTACCCCACAGCCCTGGTACTAAGTGCGACTCATCTTTTGGCGTCACGAACAGGATACGAAGCTTGCAAAATTGTGAGTCCTGTGTTGCCTATATTGACTGATTTGTGCAGAAAAAACTGTTTGCTGTTTGTCACTTTTGGCGCCAAATACCGTCATTTTTACCGCCATATTGGCGCCCTGAGGCGCTGGTGAAGAAGGTGGGCGTGCATTCGTGGGCGTGTACCCCCCCTGTGGCGCGAAAGCTATGGCCGCCCTCTCAAAGTGTTATTACAACGTCCGCAATGGCCCCACTGCAAGGGAGATCCGCCTCCTCTTCATCTTCTATGCAAAAAAGAGGAAGCGCAAATCCCGCCTCCACGGAAGAGACCAGATTGTTCCTGATGGAGAGCACAGTCTGGCCTGGAGTGAGATGGCAGAAGGACGGGATACGCTATGCGGAGGAGCAGTGGCAAGCAGGCCTTGTTCCCCTGAAGAGCCTCTGCCCGTGCCGGAGCCGTCCCCAGTACAAGACCTTCAGCAAACCATGCTGGAATTAAAGGAGGAGAATGCGGCGCTTAAAAGATTGATCCAGCGCCATGCAGACCTGAAGGAGACCGAGGGACGCTGGCGTGCCCAGACACAGCGGCTGCTGTGGGACGCAGTGTTCTCTCCCACCGACATAACGCCATCACCTGACTTTCCTAAGTCCCTGCTGCAGAAGGCTGAAGGACAACCGGAGGCTGCCCCCAAAAGTGCTGTACCTGATCCCACCGATGGAGAGGTGGAAGAGAAGGAGGCTGAGGAGGCCCTGCCCATACCGGAGTGCCAGCCAGGCCAGGAGGCCGCAGCAGATTGCAGTTCCCCGGTAGGAACACCGGAGGGGTCTCAACCATCACTGCCGGAAATCGACTGGGAGCAAATGGAGTACCTTGATGACATCACCTATGCTGCAAAAGTGGAGCATGAGGAGCTGTGTCGTGAGAAGGAGAGACAACGGCAGCAGGAGGAGAGAGAAATACAGCAGTTCCGTCAGCGGTACCTGGAAGAGTTCCTCGCCGACAAGGAGAGTGTTCGCCGTGATAAAGGTACACTCCGGGAACCGCGGCGCCAGGGGTGCGTGACGGACTTCAAACTCCGCAAGGGCTGGGGTTTTATCCGTGAGCCGGGCCTATATCCGGGAGTCTTTGTGAGTCGCCGGGATGTAGAGTCCCACCTGCCCATCGGTCATCCGGGAAGGGATCTCATTAATAGGGACATCGTCAGTTACACTCGACACTGAGGTTTAAAGGGATGGTATGCCCTAAATGTCTCTATTGTCAGTGACCCCGTCCCCGACGCCGGTAATGTACACCATGCCGCAGCGTCCCAGTCCCGGGCCCCCACAGCACCAGGCCGTGCACCAGCATCGCCCCCTGCGTACGCCTCTCTATCTATGTCTCATACCGCATCGCAACCTGCGTCCTCCTCTACACCTAGATCTTGTCCAGCACCGTACCCTGCGTACACTTCTGCACTGCAGTCTACGTCACGTTCTGCATCGCAATCTGCGACCTGTCCTGAATCGCAAGTTACTGCGGCACCTTCAATAACGCCACTTGCGTCCTACATGACAGAAGTGTGTAGCCCTGGTATTTAAGGTACACAATACCAGGAGGATGAGTGGAGAGGTAACGGTTAAGGGCTCTACATGACATCACATACACTTCGGACACACCCAACAGGGGTGTAGAGGGGTGTGGTTTTTAGCACAAGAGAGTCTGGTAGCGTCTCCTGAGGTGGAGGGAGAGAGAACGAGTGCCTGTCTGGAGCACCAAGATTCCTGTCGATTCAGAGAGACAGTACAGTAGTGGAGGCTAGTATGGATAATCGGATGATGTCCTAGCCTAGTCAGTGCTGAGATTGAAAGTGTGAGCAAGTCGAAGGGCACAGTGGAAGGATTCTTAGAAGTGCTTAGGATTGGAGAAGTCCTGCACATTGTCACCGGTCACTGGAGACCGAAGTGTCACTATAGCTTCACGCATAGTGGTAGAAAGAACCAGAGGCTTACTGGACCTTAGGTAACAGAAAGCAGCCCTAGAAGTGTCGGTACGTAACTGGGGTCAGGGGGAGTGAGAACCTTGAGTCAGTGCACGACAAGATTAGGAACTCAGCTCTCTCAAAGGAAGGCTCCGACCACAAAACTGACCGGGCAGTACAGCTTTGAAATAGCTGGAGTTTCAGGAGTGAACTACGCTTTACGCTGGTTGGACTCATCATCATTGGAAAGTTAAGGAGGCCCCTACCTTGCTCAGCCGTTGCCTCAAAACTCATCCTCCATCAACCCCATCAGCCTCCCTGGGACCTGCCTGAACAGCTTGAAGTAAAAGGTGTGGAGGGACGCTGATGTGTGAGACTGTGTTATTCGATTACATCCCTGCACAACCCCACCATAACTATCGACCTGAGGGAAGAGTCCCACCTGTAGGGGACCCGACATCTAGCTGCTTCACCATCCCCTCAGAGATCTACGGCAGCGCTGGTGCAAGTTACCGGAGAACTACAGGTGGCGTCGCGAACTGTATATAAATCTTTCCCCTGTAAATATATCCCCCCCAACATACGCCTGACCGCCAGGGCCACAGACCGAGCCACCGCTGCCTGTGACAACCCCATGGACTTCTACGGGCTCGGCTCTGAGTACCCCATTGCCCTGGTAACCCACAATTGTGGTGCGTGGTCGAGACAAACTTTGGCGTCACGAATAGGATCCGAAACTTGCAGCATTGCGAGCCCTGTGTGCCTGTGGAGTGTTTTGGTGAAAAAGACTGTTGCTGTTGTTTGGCGCCAAATACCGCCATATTTGCCGCCAGATTCGCGCCCTAAGGTGCTGGAGAAGAAGGTGGGCGTACCTGAAAGAGCGCGCAGAGTCTTGGACACGCCCCCGGCTCTGACTCATCGGCAGGTCCTGCAACAGGAAGTGAACGCTCTGACATCAGAGCGCCTGCGACGAAGGTCCTGTTCCCACTGCTGTGCCTGTGAAATAGCAGCGTCTGAAACCGGTAGGCTCCGTTTAACCAAGGGGGCGCTAAGATGTCACAACAACCGGCCGACAGTGCGGCCCCAGCCAGAGGCCCCAATCCCGCACCGCCTGGTATTGTAGCGCCAGATGGGGGCGCAGGCCCCGCACCCAGTCCAGTAGTCCCGATCATGCCACTAACGCTCCCATATATGCCTGGGGCGAAATGGCTTCCCCAGTACAGCGGTGAGCCAGGCACATTAGCAGGCTTCAAGCGGAAGTTATGCAGCATCCTAGAAATGTACTCCATGCCTGAGAGACAAAAAGCTGCTGTGCTAATAGGGCAGCTAACTGGCGCTGCTGAGAGGGAAGTGGAGACTTGGGATACCGTTGATCAGGAGTCGGTACCTGCGATCTTCCTTAAGCTGCATGCCATATTTGAAGACCACACAGAAACGGATCTCCGGATGGCCTTCTATCACTGTTCACAACAGCCAGGTGACAGCATCCGGGACTACGCTTGCCGACTACAAGGAGCCCTGAGAGCTCTTAAGCAGATTAATAATTTAAATGCTATCGATGAGAATAAGATGCTGAAAGAGCAATTTATACAGGGGTTGAGATCCCAAGAGGAACGCAGAACTGTAAACTGGTGGTCCTTAGACCATCCGGATGCTACCTTTGATGCCCTAAAGGACATGGCAATAAAAGGGCTGCGGCCCCTGGGCAAACCTGAGGTGGCAACCCAACATCATCAGGCTGAAGTCACTCTGGAACCGGCAGTAACCCCCTGTTCCCCGTTAGTGGCCGAAGCCAAAGCGCAGGTGACACCTCCCAGTGAATTGGATTGTCTGCGCTCAGAGGTGCGCCAGCTGACTAAAAATCTGGCTGCTGTGATGAGTGCCCTGCAGCTGCGGAAAGAGGAGGAAGGGAAGATCTTGGTAGCTGACTGCCCAGAAGACGTCCCGTGGATGCACCGGAGAAGAAGGAAGACGTCGCCCCCCGGAGGAGGACAACGCCACCCCCAGGAGCGACCTCTGATCAACATCCTCCTCGTCGAGAGATCATCTGTTACCGATGCAACCGGAAAGGTCATATGTCTCCACAGTGTCCTTTAAACGGGCAGAACCTGGGTCCGAGGGCCAACACCCAGGAGAATACCCGTCAGGCCCCCTAGACTGGAACCGCAGGTATGTGGGTGGGCGACCCTACCTGTCTATCATCCTAGATGGTATTGCAGTTCCGGCATTGTTAGACACTGGGTCCCAGGTGACCTAATACCTGATGCCCTATATACTAAGTACTGGTCAATGGACAGTCTTAAACCCCCGAGCCCTGACTTTACCGTGTATGCTTCTAATGGTCTTCCTGTAGAAGTACTCGGGACAAAATGTGTAGATGTGAAGGTGGGCAGAGAGGAGTTGAAAGACCAGGGGCTTCTGGTAGTAAAGACTGTAAATGAGGAGAACGGTTTAAATATAATTTTGGGCACTAACATTATCGGTAATTGTTTGGGAGAAGTTGTGTTCTTGCTCCAACAGCTCGCTGAGATTGCCCGACCAAGGCAGAAAGGAGTAATCCAAAGAGAGATCCGGGCCCTGGTGTGTCAGCAGCAAGCGAAGCTTACAGACGGCGAAATTGGTAATGTACGGGTCACTGACTCGGATCCTATTGTGATACCCCCAATGAGTGAAATGATCATCTGGTGCAGGGCAGCCATAGGTCTGAGAGGACAGAATTACCAAGCTGTAGTAGAACCCCACCATTCAGAACATAGACCTACACTTATGACTGCTAGGGGAGTAGTAGAAGTGGTGAATGGAAGAGTACCGGTACAGCTTCTCAATTGGGGAGATGATGAGGTAAACTTACCCGTTATGCAACCATTGCTAAACTACATGCTGTTGACAATAATTCTATTCTCCCGGCTGAGTCCTTAGACTCCCACCAAATAGCGGAGGATAATGACCCGGCAACCCAGGTGGCGGAATGGTGTCAACAACTCCATGTTGGGACGGACACCACTCCTGCTCACCAGAAGCAAGGGGTATTACGGGTGGTGCAAGAGTACGCCCAAGTGTTTAGCAAGAATCCACTTGATTTTGGGATAATTAAGGGAGTACAACATCATATCCCTACAGGCAGTCATCCTCCCATCAAAGAGCGGTATAGGCCCATACCTCCAGCTCATTATCAGAAGGCTAAAGAAATGTTGCATGATATGAAGAAAGCCGGGGTGATAAGGGATAGTTGTAGCCCCTGGGCAGCCCCTCTAGTTCTGGTTAAAAAGAAAGATGGTAGTATGAGAATGTGTGTGGATTACAGGCAGGTGAACCGCATAACACACAAGGATGCATACCCGTTACCACGTATAGAGGAATCATTAGCTGCTCTGAAAACGGCTAACTACTTTTCTACCCTCGATCTGACTAGTGGTTACTGGCAAGTGGCTGTGGCTGAGGAGGATCGTGAGAAAACGGCTTTCACCACCCCAATGGGGCTCTGTGAGTTCGACAGAATGCCGTTTGGGCTCAGCAGTGCCCCAGGAACATTTCAGAGAGTGATGGAGAACTGCCTGGGACATCTCAATTTCGAAACCGTGCTGCTATACCTAGACGACGTCATCGTGTATTCCAAGACATATGAGGACCATTTGAAGCACCTGGCAGAAGTATTTGAGTCTCTGTCCAGGTACGGGATGAAGTTGAAACCCTCAAAATGCCATCTACTCAAACAGAAGGTACAATACTTGGGGCACATCGTCAGTTCGGAAGGAGTAGCGCCGGACCCAGAGAAAGTCACTGCCATCCAGAAGTGGCCGGAGCCGAAGAACCTTAAGGAAGTGCGACAGTTCCTGGGACTAACGGGTTACTACAGGAGGTTCGTGAAAGATTACACGAAGAAGGCAGCCCCTTTACAGGACCTCCTAGTAGGACAATCCCTAAAGAGCAGAAACCCTCCCTTTAACTGGGGTAAAGAACAGGCTGAAGCATTCCAAAAGATGAAAGAGATCCTTACAGGTGATGAGATCTTAACCTATCCTGATTACAGCCAACCGTTCCTGTTGTACACCGACGCCAGTAATGAAGGTTTGGGAGCAGTTCTCAGTCAGAAGCAGAATGGCCAAGAAAAAGTCATCGCATATGCCAGCAGAAAACTCAGGCCAACTGAGAGAAATCCGGAAAATTATAGCAGCTTCAAGCTGGAGTTTCTGGCGTTGGTCTGGGCCATTACTGAAAGATTTAAGCACTATCTGGCCTCCAATCAGTTCACTGCGTTTACAGATAACAACCCATTAACGCACCTGGAAACCGCCAAGCTGGGTGCCATGGAGCAGCGTTGGATGGCTCGGTTGTCCAATTACCAGTTTACTATCAAGTACCGGGCAGGTCGAAAGAATGCTAATGCCGACGCATTGTCCCGAAGGCCGCATGACTCTGACACGGAAGAAGAATCGGACGACCTGGAAGAAATTGAGCTACCGCGTTCCATCGAAATGGGGTAGTCCACGAGCATCGAGTCAACAGAAAGCAGTATGGTGCAACATTAAATCCTTTACCCCATCACAGCTGGAAAGAGACTCAGGACAGTGATCCAGTGGTCAGCTGTATCAAGGAGTTGTTAAGACAGGAAGGTTCCTCCTTGGAAAAAGATGCACCTATGTCAGCAAAGCTCCTGTGGAACGAGAGAAGCAGGTTGTTCCTATACCGTGAGAAGTTGTGCAGGAGATACGTCAACCCCAGGACCCACGAGATGGTCTGGCAGATAGTGGTCCCCAAGGCAGACGTCCCAATGGTGTTGGAAGCATACCACGATCAAGCAGGACACTTTGGCTGGAGAAAGCTGGAGACCCTGTTGAGGTGCCGGTTCTACTGGGTAGGGATGCGCAGCTCCATCGAGAGGTGGTGTCGGAACTGTGGACCCTGTGGTCTCAGAAGAAAGGACGTAGTCAAGGCACCTGCACTATCCGGACGACTCGTCCCCTGGAGATTGTGGCCCTGGACCATGTCAAATTGTCGCCAAGTAGATCTGGATACTCATACGCCTTGACCATGGTGGACCATTACTCCAGATTTCTGGTGGTTGTTCCAGTTAAGGACCAGACCGCAGTGACGGCAGCGAAAACCTTTCAAGCAAGCTTCTGCAGACCGCATGGGTATCCGGAGCAAGTATTAACCGATCAGGGACCTGCTTTCGAAGCCGATCTATTCAAGGAGTTCTGTCACATGTATGGGTGTAAGAAAATTAGAACAACACCATACCATCCTCAAACCAACGGTCTTTGCGAAAAAATGAACCATATCGTCCTTGATTTGTTGAGATCCATACCGTTGGAAGACAGGAATCGATGGCCGGATTTACTACCTGATTTGGTTGATTTGTATAACCATATACCTGTAAGTTCCACTAACTGCACTCCAGCCTATCTTATGAGAGCAAGGCCCGGAAGACTACCAATGGATTTAGAACTTGGAGTGGTAGAACCGGAGGCAGACGACGCCGTTGAAAACTGGGACATCAATCGGCAAGAGCAATACAGAAGAGTGCAAGTCTGTGTAGAAGAAAGTCTCAACAAGGCACGGGGAAAACAGGAAGATATTTACAACAGGAATGCTCCTGCCAAGCCTTTGATGCCTGGAGAAGTGGTATTGAAAAGGAAAAGGAAGATGCACAAATTGGATAACCAGTGGGAACAAGAACCCTACGTCGTACAAGATTCCAAATATGACAACAGAAAAGTTTGTATCATCAGTAAGGACGGAGGAAGAACAATATCCACTGTGTCCAGAGACCATTTGAAATTGTGTCAGAACCCTTAAAGCTTTGTGAAAAGAACCCTGTCGTCAATCAAGAAGAAAGAAAAGAAGAAGTCATACACACGGATCTGGGAGATTTTCCTGCGGATTGGCCCAGACTGGGAGATGCTGTAATAATTCCAGTGTTGCAGTTTTATCAGCCACAAGAGGAAGTTCTACCTCCAGTTATGCCCGTGGTGCCAGTTGAGCCAGTTCAGGAGTTACCCATTCCAGCAACACCTCAACCTACGGAATCTCAAGAAGGATCATCTGAAGCAGCGCCCCATGCTATGGGATCCCTGGTGAAGCTGACTCACACCGCCCAGCCATCAGTACGCTTGCCAGATCCATAGAAAGATTGAGGCAGTTCTATAGTTTGCCGTTACGCAGTGCAGACAGATCACAACTTAATATACCTGAAGCTACTCCACGTAGATCAGAGCGAACCACAAAAGGGAAGATACCCATTCGATACCAGCAGTAATTATAACAAACTAATGTGATTTAACCTAAAAAAAAAAAAAAGGGCTTACCTTAATGTGAATATTGTAAAAAGTATATATATATGTGTTTTTTCCTTATTGTGTTTTATAATGGACTCAGAGGCTGAGGACTGAGCCAGCCCAAAAACTGATCTTGTATATAGTTGCACTTTGTGCATCATCTTGGTTTTACATGAAACCACCCCAACTACCTCTGAATACAAAACCCGTGTGGTGTGGCATTGAGTGAGGTCTGCATTCAGATGTCCTGCAGCCCACCCAGGACCCACGTTGAAGGTTTGGTGCGGGTCCTTCACAAGAATATTGTCATTTATTAATATGAAAATGTCTATTTAATATTTTGTATTTTTCTATATTTAATGTTTTGATTGCAACGTTCAAGAAATCCTTACCTCCCGGATGGGACGAGTTAATGTTTATTGTTAATGCATAAACAAAATGTCTCTTTGTATTTCACAGCCCGGGAGTGCTGTCTTTTACCATGGGGGAATGTGTAGCCCTGGTATTTAAGGTACACAATACCAGGAGGATGAGTGGAGAGGTAACGGTTAAGGGCTCTACATGACATCACATACACTTCGGACACACCCAACAGGGGTGTAGAGGGGTGTGGTTTTTAGCACAAGAGAGTCTGGTAGCGTCTCCTGAGGTGGAGGGAGAGAGAACGAGTGCCTGTCTGGAGCACCAAGATTCCTGTCGATTCAGAGAGACAGTACAGTAGTGGAGGCTAGTATGGATAATCGGATGATGTCCTAGCCTAGTCAGTGCTGAGAATGAAAGTGTGAGCAAGTCGAAGGGCACAGTGGAAGGATTCTTAGAAGTGCTTAGGATTGGAGAAGTCCTGCACATTGTCACCGGTCACTGGAGACCGAAGTGTCACTATAGCTTCACGCATAGTGGTAGAAAGAACCAGAGGCTTACTGGACCTTAGGTAACAGAAAGCAGCCCTAGAAGTGTCGGTACGTAACTGGGGTCAAGGGGAGTGAGAACCTTGAGTCAGTGCACGACAAGATTAGGAACTCAGCTCTCTCAAAGGAAGGCTCCGACCACAAAACTGACCGGGCAGTACAGCTTTGAAATAGCTGGAGTTTCAGGAGTGAACTACGCTTTACGCTGGTTGGACTCATCATCATTGGAAAGTTAAGGAGGCCCCTACCTTGCTCAGCCGTTGCCTCAAAACTCATCCTCCATCAACCCCATCAGCCTGGGACCTGCCTGAACAGCTTGAAGTAAAAGGTGTGGAGGGACGCTGATGTGTGAGACTGTGTTATTCGATTACATCCCTGCACAACCCCACCATAACTATCGACCTGAGGGAAGAGTCCCACCTGTAGGGGACCCGACATCTAGCTGCCTCACCATCCCCTCAGAGATCTACGGCAGCGCTGGTGCAAGTTACCGGAGAACTACAGGTGGCGTCGCGAACTGTATATAAATCTTTCCCCTGTAAATATATCCCCCCCAACATACGCCTGACCGCCAGGGCCACAGACCGAGCCACCGCTGCCTGTGACAACCCCATGGACTTCTACGGGCTCGGCTCTGAGTACCCCATTGCCCTGGTAACCCACAATTGTGGTGCGTGGTCGAGACAGAAGCACCCGATGGGACCTTAGTAAGAATGAAGACTGTAGCGACCCAAACCTACATCGCAGGACATGATATCCTGGTAATGGGTACCCAAGGGCATCGTGTAATTCTGTCCCCAGGGATGGAAAAAGTAAATGTCACCCCAAGCAAAGATGAAAATCAGTAGGACCCAGACAGGGTTTACTGCAACAGAAAATGTAAAAAGTTTTGAAGAAAGTTGATGAAGAAGTTTACTGAAGAAGATTTGCACTTTATTAATGTTTAATAATATGTATGATGATGTTTACATATTTAAGTAGAATACCCGGCTGGGTAAAGAGTAAATGTGATGATGATTGCATAGTTTGCATAGAATACCCCAGTTGGGTAAAGTGAAAGTGAAGAGTTAATGATTTCTTGAAAAGTGTTTTATCATGCAATGGACTGCGTGGCTGTGGACTGTGCCAGCCCCAAAACTTTAAATGTAAATAGTTTGCGCTTCGGTGCTATATCTTGGTTTTACACAAAACCTTACTACCTCTGAAGAAAAACCCGTATGGTGTGGCCCAGAGTGAGGTCTGCAGCAATGAAGTCCTGCAGCCCACCCAGGACCCACGTGGGAGGTTTTTGGTGCGGGTCCTCCACAAGAATCTTATCTTGTATTTATGAAAGTGTTTTTGATACTTTTATATTTTTCTAATGTACAAAGTGTAACGTTCAAGAATCCTGACCTCCCGCAAGGGAAGAGTTAAAACTGTTTGATGTTATATGCAAAACAAAATGTTTTCTTTTCTCTTTTACAGCCCGGGAGTGCTGTGTTTAACCAAGGGGGGATGTGTGGCCCAGCTACGCCAGGCACACATATTCCAGGAAAATGCACAAGAAGGTAACCGTGAAGCTTGATATTCATTCACGTCACTCACATTTCCCAACACACCCACTAGGGGTATAAAAGGCAGTGACACGTAGCAGTCTGGGTTCAGTCTGGACTTGGAGGGAGAGAAGTTCAGTCAGAGTTCATTCAAGCTTCCTGTCTTAGGACAGTGCAGTACAGTCTAGTCTTGGAGGAAGAGGAGTGCAGACTAGATTCTGGCAGAGCAAGTTCATAAAGTGGAGTCTGGTTTGAGTGTAAGGAGTCACTCTAGCCCAGTCAGAACTGCAGGACCAGTACCTCAGCACAAGCTACCTGCATTCTTTGGAAGGAGGAAGGTGACTCTCGGAGCTACAGCATTTACACAGTTGACAGAGTACCTGTGCGCTGTTCTGGACAGGGTCAGAGAAAGGAAAGAAAGAAGGGAAACACAGGAGCTACAACAGTGAGTGTACTGAGAACTGCTCAGCGAGCTCTGGAGAAAAGCTGGCATTCACATCATCGCTACGAGTGCTTATGTTAAGAGCAAGAGCAGGATGAGGGGCACAGTGGAGAAAGTTAGAGACTAGTGCATCAGGTACCGGATTACCCGCACTAATTCACCGGACACCGGGGTCCGAAGCGTTGCTAGTGCTTCAAGCCTAGTAATAAGAAAACCGGAGGCCTTGCTGGACTTCAAGTCGCAGAAGGTAGCCCTAAGCGCTGATACGTAAACGGAGTCAGGGAGAACAAGACGGGCAAGGCCTGATCAGCCCTAACGACTTAGTTCTTTCCAATATCTGGCCACCATATCTGGTCACCAGATTAAGCAAAAGGCTCTACCACAATGTCGGCCGGGCGTTGCAGCTATTGAACAAGCTGGAGATTAACAGAGTTAACTTGACTTCATGCAAGTTTGTACTCACATACATACAGAGTTAAAGGAGGCCTCTAACCTGCTCAGCGGTTATCCTGAATGTGCATTCTCCACCCCGACCAGCTTCCCGGGACCTGCCTGAAACATCTGGTACAAGTAAAGGTATGGAAAGGGATTGCCTTGTGTGAGACTGTTTCATTTATTACACCCTGCATCACCATAGACTTCCAGGGACCGGTCTCACCTGTGGGAGACCTACCATCTAGCTGCCCCATAACATCCCCTGTGAAGATCCATATAGCAGCGCTGGTCCAATTGATCAGATACCACGGGTGGCATCACGAACTATCTAATCTACAATTCCCCTGTAAATATCCCCCATGGTATGAGCGCCCAGGGCCACGGACCGAGTCCTGCTGCCAGTGACAAATCCCATAGACTTTCATGGGCTCGGTGCCGAGTACCCCACAGCCCTGGTACTAAGTGCGACTCATGGTACCTGGTCAGGGTGACCAGCACTGCTGTGTAGATCCGCTGAGGGGTTGTTACTGGGCAGCAAGGTGTTAAGTCTTCCACAGGCAAGACTGGGTCCCTCAGGGTATATGGCGGTGTTGGGGTGCAGGACGGAGAAGGGCTTTCAGCCACAGGAGCAATAAGGCAGACACACACACGAAAGTCTCTTTCTGTACCTTTACTGATGGTAGTTGCAGGCACGTCCCGGGAAGCTGGCAGGGTGGAGGATGCACGTCCAGTAATCCCACTGAGTAGGTGTAGGGCCTCCGTACTCCTGTATGTGTGAGTTTCTGACCTGTATGAAACGAAGTCTAACTCTGTCTTCTCGTACACGCCCGGCTGACTTTGTGGTGGAGCCTTCTCTTGGATAGAACTCAGTCTCTAATGGTTGCGCTGACCAGACTCCTGTTCTTCCTGACCCCGTTTACGTATCAGCACTTGTGGGCCCCTGCGACTTGAAGTCCCACAGGGTCTCCGGTATCTCCTACTAGTCGTGTAGATGCTAGCAAGCTCGGACCCGGTGTCCGGTTGTTCAGAGTAGAGGTAAGCGATCAATGCTGTTTCAACCTCTGTCACTCTCTTTTCCCATCCACTCGCCTTTCGTCCTACTCTGACCCTTAACATAAGCACACTAGCAGTAGATAGCTGATTCTCCTTTCTCTTCACCGCTCTCAAAGCGTCGGCACGCTTGCTCACTGAAGCTACACTCAGTTGACTCAGTTCTGACCAGGCTGAAGTGGCTATCCTCCTCCACTATTACTGGCCTCCACACAGTGAACTAAGCTCAAGCTGTAGTCTTCAGGTTCTTTCAGTCACTGCTGTTCCCTTTCCTTCTTTCTTTCTAACGCTCAGTCTGAAGCAGCTATCAGGACCTTCCGTCTAACTGATCTGTGCACACTTCTTTGAGCTAACTTTCCACCGTCCAAGGGAACTAACAGTCTTTCAACGTCCTGAGGTAATCTGAGATCTGAGGTAACTCTCCCTCTCAGCTCATCTCATCTAATCAAATCTGACTGCTGTGGCTCCACCATCCTTATATATATACATACTCTACAAGGGCTCCCTCTGGTGGGTTTTTGGGATTGGTGAAGCTGTGAATGAATATCAGGTGCGTGTGGGTTTACCTTTAGTGCATCCTCCTGGGTAAATGTGGCTCCAAACGCAGCTGGAGTACACATCAGCACCGTGCGTTCCACGTGTAAAACCTGACGACTAAACTGACTAGAAATAAAGTGCCCCGATCTCGGCCACCCAGGGATCCGAATGCCCCATACGCCCACTCCGCATAGGAAAGGTGTGCCAGCCGAGGCCAGCCTATGGAAGCACCCACCCTGTTGTAGACCCCTGCATTAAAAAGACACAGAAGGAGAAAGTGCTCCATACTTTCCAGCGTGTCGCAACACTCCTCACGGGGACAACCCCGATCTTCGGAGTTCCTACACTTCAGGTTGTCCCTTACGTACAGTTTCCCGTGGAAGCAGCGCCAAGCCAAGTCCCAAAACTTCAAGGGGACCCGTGCAGAATTCAATAACCTCAGCCCGCCCTCCAGATCCCGACTTGGGCAATCTTTGAGCACCAGAGGCTTCTAGAAATGGGTCAACAGGACCCTCCTGTCAAGGAATTTCCTCGACATGGTCCTGATCTCCCACATTCCCAGACCCCACCGGCGGATCACCTTCAAAACCGGGGTAGCATAAGCCTGGAGATGCCCATGCGGTGTGCGCAGGTTCTTCACTTGCCCTCCTGTCTCCCATTCCTGAAAGAAGGGCCGAAGCCATCCCCTGCAGGAGAATACCCACGGAGGAGCCCTCTCTGACCAGAGGTTGGCGATGTTATTCTTGACAAAAGTGTTTACTAGAAACACCACTGGGTTGACCATACCCAACCCTCCTAGTCTCCTTGTGCGATATGTGACCTCTCGCTTGACTAGGTTCAGCCTATTTCCCCATAACATTTGGAAAAACAGGCTGTAGACCCGTGTCCAGAGCGGCTCTGGCAACATGCAGACACTGCCCAGGTATATTAACAAGGGTACAAAAAACCCTTAACCAGGCTAACCCTTTCCCTCAGGGTCAAAGACCAACCCTTCCATTGGTCCACCTTCTCGGCGGCGATCTTGAGTCTGCCCTCCCAATTTTGCTGGGGGTAGTCCCCGGGCCATATTCGATGCCTAGGATTTTTGCTGATGCCTGAGGCTCTGGAAGAGTGTCCGGGAGACCAAAACTAGGGTCTCCCCCTCCCAGCCAGAGACTCTCACACTTTTCCTGATTAATTCTGGACCCAGAAGCCTCCGAGTAGCGACCAACCTCAGACATGACCCACTCCGCCTCCTCACCCGAGGATACGAAAAGGGAGACGTCATCGGCATACACTACCACCCTCAGAGTGGCTTCTGGGGCCGCCTGGTCCATCCTGACTCCTGCCAACGGCCCGCGCTCAATCCTCCTTAAAAGGGGATCTATCGCGAACACGTATAACAGCGGGCTCAACGGACAGCCCTGGCGGACCCCAGACCCAACCTCAAAAGGGCGGCCAGACCAACCATTCATGAGCGGGAAAGTCTCTGCCCCTGCATACAGGATCTTTAGCCAATTTACAAACCCCCCAGGCAGACCGTACCTCAGAAGGACGGACCAGAGGTACTCGTGGTTAACCAGATCAAAAGCCTTCGCCTGATCTAAAGACAGCAAATACCCCTTCCAGTGACTCGCCCTACCCTGCTCCACTGCCTCTCAGACACCCAGTACTGCACTAAAAGTGCTGCGGCCTGGAACAGAGCAATGCTGGGCCCCCGAAAGGAGCCGGGGTGCAAACTTCACCAGCATGTTTGAACAGCACCTTTGCCAGAACCTTCCAGTCCGTATTGAGAAGCGCTATGGGACGCCAATTCTCAATATGGGACGAGTCCTTACCCTTTGACAGGATAATCAGGGCCGACTGCCTCATTGACCGGGAAAGAGCGCCCGAGGAGAGACACTCGTTAAACACCTCAGTCAAGAGGGGACCAAGGAGTCCCTAAAGGTCTTATAAAACTCGGATGTTAAGCCTGGCGATTTCTTAGGCCGAAGCCCATCAATGGCCAGTCGCACTTCTTCTTCCCTGATTGCCTCTGTCAAAACGTGAAGTGAGGGGTCATCCCCTGGCTCAGGGATGGCTTTGGCCAGGAAAGCCAACATCACGTTCTGATACAGATCCCTCTTCCCCAAGAGGTGTGAGTAGAAAGATCTGATCACCTCCAGCATCCCTGATTTGGATCTGTTCAGGGAACCCGTATCGTCGACCAAACTGTCACCACCTTACAACTCACTGACATCTTACAGTTTCTGTAGGGGTCGGGCGAGCGGTACTGTGTGGCCCAGCTATGCAGGCACACATAAATTCCAGGAGATTTCACAGGAAGGTAATCGCAACGCTTGATATGAATTCACTGCCACTCACTCTTTCAGACACACCCATCTGAGATATAGGAGGGAGTGACACGTAGCAGAAGTGGTTAGTCAGTCAGTCAACCTAGGAGGGAGAGTAGTGGAATCTGGTTCCTGTCTTCGGACGGATCAGTTCGGTATCAGTCCAGTCGGGACTTAGAGGATACTGAGGGCTGCTCAGCGAGTCCTAGAGAAAGCTGACCTCGCCATTGAAATCTACAAGTGCTTATGTTAAGAGCGGGAAGCAGGGCGAAGGGCATAGTGGAGAAGACAGAGAAGTGCTTCAGGTATTGGATTGCCTGCACTAAATCACCGGACACCGGAGTCCGAAGCGTTGCTAGAGTTTCACGCTTAGTAACAAGAAAACCGGAGGCATCTGGACTACAGGTCGCAGAGTGCAGCCCAAAGCGTCAATACGTAACCGGAGTCAGGGAGAACGGGGACTTTGAGTCAAGCGCAGACAAAAGTAAGAACTTAGTTCTCACCACTTAGAAGGCTCCACCACAATGTTGGCCGGGCATTACAGCTGTTGAGAAAGCTGGAGAGTTCAGAGTTAACTTCGCTTCAGGCAAGTTGGACTCACATGTATCTGGAAGTAAAGGAGGCCTCTAACCTGCTCAGCGGTTTCAGGGACCTGTCTCACCTGTGGGAGACTCACCACCCAGCTGCCCCCATAACATCCCCTGTGAAGATCCTAATAGCAGCGCTGGTCCAATTGACCAGATACCACAGGTGGCGTCACGAACTACCTATCCTAATAATCCCCTGTAAATATTCCCCCATTGTATGAGCGCCCAGGGCCACGGACCGAGCCACCGCTACCAGTGACAAATCCCATAGATTTCCATGGGCTCGGCTCCGAGTACCCCATAGCCCTGGTATCCACCTCAGTGTGGTGCGTCTCATCTCTGGCGTCACGAACAGGATACGAAGCTTGCAATTGTGAGTCCTGTGTGCCTATTGAACTGTTTGGTGCAAAAGACTGTTTGCTGCAATTGGCGCCAAATACCGCCATTTTACCGCCATATTGGCGCCCTGAGGCGCTGGTGAAGAAGGTGGGCGTGCATTCGTGGGCGTGTACCCCCCTGTGGCGCGAAAGATATGGCCGCCCTCTCCAAATGCTACTATAATGTGCGGTCCTGCCCTACTGCTAAAGAAATCCGCCTCCTCTTCATCCTCTATGCGAAGAGGAGGAGACGCAAATCCCGCCTCCACGGAAGAGACCGGACTGTTCCTGTTGGAAACTACAGTCTGGCTTGGGACGAGATGGCGGAAGGTCAGGAGAATTTGTGCAGAGGACCGGAGGCGTACCAGCCCTGCTCCCCTGAAGATGTACGGCCTGTGCCAGAGCTGTCCCCGGATCGGGACACCGACCCCGCCATACTAGAGCTACAGAAGGAGAACGCGGAGTTGAGAAGGAAGCTCCAGAGCCATACAGATTTAAAGGAGACGGAGAGACACTGGCGGGCCCAGACACAGCGGCTGCTGTGGGACGCGGTGTTCTCTCCTACAAGCATAACGCCGTCTCCTGATTTCCCGAAATCACTGCTGAAGAAGGCTGAGGGACGACCGGAGGATGCTACCAAAAGTGCTGTACCTGATCCCACCGATGCGGAGGTGGAGGCGAAGGAGGCTGAGGAGGTCCTGCCCGGTCCGGAATGCCAGCTAGGCCAGGAGGCCACAGCAGAGTATGGATCCCCAGCGAGATCACCAGAGGGGTCCCAGCCGTCACTGCCAGAAATCGACTGGGGTGAGATGGAGCGTCTGGACGACACGACTTACGACCACCAGACCGGAAATGTCTGGCAGCACTGCGAGAGAGTGAAGCGACAGCAGGAGGAAGAGAGAAAGATCCAGCGGTCCCGACAAAGGCAGCATGAGGAGTTCATCGCTGATAAGGAGACCGTCCGCAGAGACAAAGGTACCCGACGGGAACCGCGGCGGCAGGGGTGCGTCACCGAGTTTCAGCTCCGCAAGGGCTGGGGCTTTATCTGCGAGCCGGGCCTCTATGCAGGGGTCTTCGTGAGCCGCCGGGACGTGGAATCCCACCTGCCCATCGGTCATCCTGTGAGGGACCTGATGAATGGGGACATTGTGAGCTACACCCGTCACTGGGGTTTGAAAGGGTGGTATGCCCTGAACGTCTCCATCGTTAGTGACCCCGTCCCCGACGCCGGTACCGAAGCGTCTCAATCCCGAGCTCCCACTGCACCAGGCCGTGCACCAGCATCGCCCCCTGCATACTCATCGCAATCGGCGACCTGCTCTACATCGCAATTGGCGACCTACCCAGCATCGCAATCGGCGATCTACACTGCATCACACACGGCGACCTACTCTGCATCGCCCTATTCTGCATCGCGAGTAAATGTGGCTCTTGCAGCGACGCAAACCGTGTCTTACCGCAGGGACATACCCGTTGGGTCCCCCGTTGAAACAAGAACTGTGGCTACGCAAACGTTAATATCAGGCCATGACTTATTCGCAATGAGATCAAAGAAGCATCGCGTCGTTCCAGCCCCAGGAGTGGAAGACGTCATTGAGAGTTGTAAAAGTGAAGACCGGTAGGACCCAGACAGGGGTTTACCGCATCTAAAAATTGTATAAAGTTTGATAAAGGAAATTTTGCAGAGTTGCACTTTATAAATGTGAATGATGATGTTTTACATATTAAGTAGAATACCCGGCTGGGTACAAGGAAAAAGAATTTAGAAAGTTGAAGAATAAATGTGATGATTGCATAATATGCATAGACTACCCCGGTTGGGTAAATACAGTTGAATTATAATGTGAATACTTGAATATTGAAGTGTATATAAGTGTTTTACCATGCCAATGGACTGGGAGGCTGTGGACTGTGCCAGCCCAAGAACTTGTCTTTGTAAATAGTTGTGCTACGGTGCATTATCTTGGTTTTACACGAAACCACTACTATCTATCTACCTCTGAAGAAAAACCCGTATGGTGTGGCCTAGAGTGAGGTCTGCAGTCAGAAGTCCTGCAGCCCACCCAGGACCCACGTGGGAGGTTTTTGGTGCGGGTCCTCCACAAGTATCTAGTATTTATGAACATGTTTGATATTTTGATACTTTGATACTTTTGTATTCTTCATTGTACAAATTGTAACGTTCAAGAAATCCTTACCTCCCGGATGGGAAGAGTTAAAAATGTTGATGTTAATGCAAAACAAAAATGTTTTTCTTTTTCTCTTTTACAGCCCGGGAGTGCTGTGTTTTACCAAGGGGGGATGTGTGGCCCAGCTACGCAGGCACACATAAAATCCAGGAGAGTGCACAGGAAGGTAATCGCAACGCTTGATATGCATTCACTGCCACTCACTCTTTCAGACACACCCATCTGAGATATAGGAGGGAGTAGGATGATGAATACACCGCACTCTGAGAGACAAAATATAATGCTAGAAGGTTGTGTATTTATTACAAACTTAGGCAACACATTAGGACAAAAAGGAAAAAGCGATCTTTAACGTTTCGGCTCCAACCGAGCCTTTATCAAAACATCGCTGTAAGACAAAAGCATAGCATAAGAACAAGAAAAAAAAAAACTGAATAAATACACATAAATATATACACATAAATACAGATAAATATATACATGTATCCCAATAGAGGATAGAAAACATAGAAGGAAACAAAGAATGGAGAGCATATATACAACAGTCAGCAAAACGGACATGGAGTATTTGATAAGTACAGTCACTTGGAAAAAAATGAGTAGATCAAACACAATGAATAATTACCTCACAAATGTCCAGTGCCAGAGTATGAGAAAGTATTAGAGGAACCAAGATGATAATTCTGTATGGCTATAATGATAGAATATAAGGTAAATGGAGACATAAATATAGTTGAATCCAGATAGGTCACTAGAGGAGGAAGCCCAGAAAAAGAAAAAGGTGATAGATACAACAATATGCAGAGAGTAGTGTGAGTACTTATAGTAGTGGTAGTATATTAAAAGCGGTAGTATATATTAAAAGCCGGAGAGATCCCCCAGAGTGTAAAAGGAGGGGGGGGGGGGGAGGTAACTACCAGTAATGAGGACAGCTAATTAAGGTATAAGCAGATAGGCAGTACCATGAAGAAATCATATGCTGATACTACAGAAAATTGAATAAGGGATAATGTGTAAAAATGTGAGGTCAGTAATAGAAGGTACCTGGAATGAGGGAAGCACAAAGGGTATCAATATGTGATGGCAGTTCACGGTCAGTGATAATGGATGGCGCTAAAAAGAAAATTATCATGGTGGTCAAAAAAGACTGCAAAAAGGTACTCGGTGTGGAAGGCTAAATGGTAGCCAGTAAATACCTGAAGAAGCAGAGTCTCTATGGGCAGCGCTCCCGCGCTGTGCCCTGTGTGGATGCGCTATAGAAATGAGCATAAGCGCCTGTTTATACTTCCTGGTTTGCTAAAACCGGAAGTGGAGGGTCCTGACCGGAAGTGACGTCGCGTCACTGTAAGTGTGTGCTGCGCAGGCGTCATGTGATGAATAGGAGTAAATGATGATGAATAGGAACTATAGTATAAGGTTAGAAAATACTAAAATGGGTCAGAAGGGGTCTGTTAAGGCTGTTGAAGTCTCTTAAATCCAGCTTTTAAAGCGGAGACAGGAATATTATGATGTTATGTGGTAGCGAAAATAAAGCATATAGGTGCAATGTTAGTAAGAAGGATAAAAAGGTAGGTAACAGGAAGATAATTGTAGATGGGCCATAAAGGCGCCAATAGGAGAAGAGTTAGGAAAACACAAAGAGGAAAAGAACAAAATAACAGATGATACAAAATAGATAATGAAAAAAATAATAAAAAAGCAAGAGGCACTGGATCAAGCGCATGGGTCACATATAGTGAGGCAGAGAAATGAGAACTACAGAGTACTGTGAGTTTTACATGTCAATCATATATAAGAGGCGATATATACAATATGTGACTATAGTGACAGACAATTCCTAGGGGGGTAAGAATACAACTCACCTACAGTAATAAGATTTAACGGGTCTGTGAACAATATAAAGGAGATTAGTATAGCATTATGACAACCAATCTATTTCTCTATTAAGGCCTTTAGGGGCCAGAGTGTCTAATTTATGTATCCAATATGATTCACGAGATTTGAGTAAACCGACATGGTTCCCACCCGTCTTGGACGGGGGACGTGTTCTATAATCTGGTACTTGAGCTGAGCCACAGTGTGTCTCATATTAGAGAAGTGGTCCGGTAGTGGTAACCAGTTTTTACCACATCTAATCGTGGATTTATGGCTAGCTATTCTGTCCTTAATATGTTGTGTAGTTTCCCCCACATACAGCAATCCACACGGACATTTAATCAGGTATACCACAAAATTAGTATTACATGTGAAGAAACCGTGGATGGGGTAGGTTTTGCCAGTCCTGGGGTGGGTAATACTGTCTGATTTAATGATGTTAGAGCAGGATGCACAGTTCAAACAAGGGAAGGTACCATTCCGTCTAGGAGCGAGGAGTGTTTGACTGGTGATAGGGCGTGTGCTTCCTATATCTGCTCTGACCAGTTTATCTTTGATATTGCGTGGTCTTTTAGTACACATAAGTGTAGGTTCTCTAAAGGAGTCCAGATCAGGGTATGAGCGAGTTAGTAGAGGCCAATACTTCCTAATGACCGAGTACACTTTTGGCATGAGGGGATGAAAGGTATGTACAAATGGAATTCTCTCTGTGGCCTTAGGATTTGGGGATGGAGATCTGGGTGCTAATGACAGAATCTTTTCCTTATCAAGTAGAGACCGTGGGTATCCCCTTTCTTGAAACTTGTTGGTCATAGTATCCAATCTCTCCGTAAGAGTATTAGGATCTGATACGATCCGTGTAATTCTTTTATATTGTGAACGGGGTAGACTGTCACGGGTGTTCCTGGGGTGACAGCTGCTATAATGAAGCAGACTGTTACAGTCAGTGGGTTTGCGGTAGAGGTCCGTCGAGAGATTCCCATTAGTGTCTTTGAGGACCAGGGTATCTAGGAAAGGTACTGAAGTCGTGTTTGAGTGTATGGTGAACTGTAATTCAGGGAGAATAGAGTTAAGGTATGAGTGGAATGCATGGAGAGTGATGGGAGTGCCTGTCCAGATCATAAAGATATCATCTATGTATCGGTATAGATGATATCTTTATGATCTGGACAGGCACTCCCATCACTCTCCATGCATTCCACTCATACCTTAACTCTATTCTCCCTGAATTACAGTTCACCATACACTCAAACACGACTTCAGTACCTTTCCTAGATACCCTGGTCCTCAAAGACACTAATGGGAATCTCTCGACGGACCTCTACCGCAAACCCACTGACTGTAACAGTCTGCTTCATTATAGCAGCTGTCACCCCAGGAACACCCGTGACAGTCTACCCCGTTCACAATATAAAGAATTACACGGATCGTATCAGATCCTAATACTCTTACGGAGAGATTGGATACTATGACCAACAAGTTTCAAGAAAGGGGATACCCACGGTCTCTACTTGATAAGGAGAAGATTCTGTGTAACGGGTCTGGTAGGTGGAACCACTGACGGAAACGGGTCTGGTTGGTGGAACCACTAAGCTTTATTATACAAGACAATTTACTTGCAAGAGAGCGGGTGGCATCCGGGAATAGGACAGGGAATCACGGCAATTAGCCAGGCAGTCTCTGGACAGGCAGGTTGTCACAATAAGTGACCAAGGAAGTCTCTGGACAGGCAGGTTGTCACGGCAAGTGACCTGGGCAGTCTCTGGACAGGCAGGTTGTCACGGCAAGTGACCTGGGCAGTCTCTGGACAGGCAGGTTGTCACGGCAAGTGACCAGGGCAGTCTCTGGACAGGCAGGTCGTCACGGCAAGTGACCAGGGCAATCTCTGGGCAGGCAGGTTTGTCACGGTAAGTGACCAAGGCAGTCTCTAGACAAACAGGCATATACGACCTGAGCTGGTGGAGCCTCCTGGTAGGCTGCAGTCGGATGGCAGATGATCGCTCCCAGGTGAGCAGGCAAGAGTCTCTGCAATAGCCGGGGATCTCCGCAGATGATGTCCGAACCTCTGGATAGAGCTGCAGTCGGATGGCAGATGATCGCTCCCAGGTGAGCAGGCAACAGCCGGGGATCTCTGCTGAAGATGTCCGAACCTCTGGATAGAGCTGCAGTCAGATGGCCGACAGGCAAACAGACAGGTAACAGGCAGGCAACTGGAAACAGGAGCTGATGGCTGAAGCAGAGTTAGACTGCACAGAAACAACATTGCTCGGGCACCTCCATTAAGGAGGAAGCCCTTAATATAGGGTGGAGTCCACCAGCATTGGCTGGAGACTGATTTGGAAAATGCGCGCGGCTCCTTTAAGAGCGGGGGAGGGTGCGGGCGCGCGCCCTAAGGCCAGCAGCAGGGAAGGAGCGCGCGGGACCAGCAGGGCGGAAGGAGGACGCCGAGGATGCCAGAGGCGCAGAGGAGGCTGAGAGCACTGAGGACGCTGAGCGCAGGTGAGGAGAGCGACGTCCCTGTCTGGCAGCAGGCAGGGACGCGGGCGCTACAGTACCCCCCCCTCTAGGCCCCCCCCTTTTTAGGCCAGAAAAAAATTTAGCTAGGATGAGAGGGGCATGGATGTTCTCCCGAGGTTCCCAGGTTCTCTCCTCAGGACCAAACCCCTTCCAATCCACCAAAAAATAAGTCTTTTTTCCTACCCTTTTTGTGGCCAGAATGTTCTCTACCTCAAATTCATCATCAGCAGACACTGGAGCAGGAGGTGTACCTGTAGACTTAAAAAAAAAGTTAAGAACCACAGGTTTGAGGAGAGATACATGAAAAGAATTAGGAATTCGCAAATTGACCGGGAGTTTCAATTTATAGGACACCGGGTTGATCTGACTGATGATCTCAAAAGGACCGATGAACCGAGGACCTAACTTGTAGGACGGAATTTTGAGTCGAACATATTTGGACGAAAGCCAGACTTTGTCCCCAGGACGGAATTGAGGAGGATCCAGACGTTTTTTGTCAGCATGTCTTTTCATGCGCTCGGATGACTGAATGAGTGCGGACCGGGTACTCTCCCAGATGGAGGAGAATTCTCTAACCAGAGATTCCGCAGCTGGATTGTCCACAGAGATGGAAACAGGGACAGGGATCCGAGGGTGTTGACCGAAGACTACAAAAACGGAGACTTGGTGGAAGATTCGCTCTCATGATTATTGTAGGAGAATTCGGCCCAAGGCAGGAGCTCCACCCAGTCAGAATGGTGGGCATTAACGAAGTGTCGAAGATAACTGGTCAAATTCTGATTTATTCGTTCAACTTGTCCATTGGACTGTGGGTGGTAAGAGGAGGAAAAATCCAGGGTGACGTCTAGCAACTTACAAGTGGCTCTCCAGAAACGTGAGGTGAACTGAACCCCACGATCCGACACAATGTGACGAGGCAGACCATGAAGACGGAAGATGTGGCGGATAAAGTCTTTAGCCAACTCGGGTGCAGACGGAAGACCTGGCAGAGGAATGAAGTGAGCCATCTTGGAAAAGCGGTCAGTGACCACCCAAATGACTGTACAACCAGCAGAGACGGGAAGATCAGTAATGAAGTCCATGGCTATATGCTGCCAGGGGGCAGCGGGTACAGGAAGCGGAAGAAGAAGGCCGGTAGGCAGGTGTCTCGGAACTTTGTTGCGGGCACAGGAAACACAGGCAGAAACAAAGTCTATTACGTCTTTGTGCAGGGTAGGCCACCAATAATGCCGGGTAATGAGTTGGAGGGTCTTTTTTTGACCAGCGTGGCCAGCGAGTTTAGATGAATGACCCCAATGTAGGATTCTCTTCCGATCAGTTTCTGATACGAACGTCTTACCAGGAGGGAGACGATTTAAACTCACGGGAGCCACCTGCATCACTCTGGCGGGATCGATGATATGCTTAGGTTCCTCCTCGAGATCCGACACCAGGAAAGACCGAGACAAGGCATCCGCCTTGATGTTTTTGTCAGCTGGGCGAAAATGCAAAAGTAAATCGAAGCGGGCAAAAAACAAGGACCACCGGGCTTGGCGAGGGTTAAGTCTCTGGGCATGCTGGAGGTATGCCAGATTCTTGTGGTCCGTGTAAATGATTACCGGATGAAGAGCCCCTTCGAGTAGGTAACGCCACTCCTCCAATGCCAACTTGATGGCCAATAACTCTCGGTCTCCTATGGAGTAGTTGCGCTCGGAGGAGGAGAAGAGTTTGGAGAAGAAACCGCAGGATACCATCCTCCCGGATGAAGCTTTTTGGGTAAGTACCGCTCCGGCTCCAGCAGAGGAAGCGTCCACCTCCAGGAAGAACTGCTTGTTGCCATCCGGGCGATGCAGCACTGGAGCGGAAGAGAAGGCCTGTTTTAGAGAAAGGAAGGCCTCCTCTGCTTCGGGCGTCCACTGTTTGGGGTTAGCATCCTTGCGGGTGAGCGCGGAGATTGGAGCAGTCCTGGAAGAGAAGTGCGGTATGAAGAGACGGTAATAGTTGGCAAATCCCAGGAACCGCTGAATGGCCTTCAACCCCTCCGGTCGGGGCCACTTCTCGATGGCAGACAATTTCCCCGGATCCATTCGTAGGCCTGTCTGAGAAATGATGTAGCCAGAAACGGAAGCGATGTCTGCTCAAAGAGGCACTTCTCATATTTGGCGAAGAGGTGATTCTGCCTGAGCCTGACCAAACCTGACGAACATCCCTCCGGTGAGACTGAAGATCCGGAGAGAAGACCAAGATGTCGTCAAGGTACACCACAACGCAGGAGTAGAGGAGGTCCCGGAAGATGTCATTGACCAACTCCTGAAAGACTGCTGGAGCATTACAGAGACCAAAGGGCATCACCAAGTACTCGTAGTGGCCGTCCCGGGTGTTGAATGCGTCTTCCATTCATCTCCTCGACGGATACGAACCAGGTTGTATGCTCCACGAAGATCTAGTTTGGTGAAGACTCTAGCCCCTCTAAGACGATCAAACAATTCTGGAATGAGCGGAAGAGGGTACTTATTCTTCACCGTGATCAAATTTAGGCCTCTGTAGTCAATACAGGGACGGAGAGATCCGTCCTTCTTTTTTACGAAGAAGAAACCTGCTCCCGCTGGGGAGGTAGATTTCCGGATGAATCCTTTTGCTAAGTTCTCCTCGATATATTCGGACATCGACCTGGTCTCAGCAGCGGACAACGGGTAAATACGCCCACGGGGAGGCGTAGTACCGGGTAGCAGGTCGATCGGGCAATCATATGGTCTATGCGGAGGTAATGTCTCTGCTTCCTTTTTATTGAAGACATCAGCAAATGACCAATATGGAATCGGGAGTCCTGGTAGATTAGCAGGAGTAGGAGAAGGACAGACGGGATGAACAGGCACCAGACACGTTTTATGACAGTCCTGTCCCCAGCGAAGAATCTCTCCATTCTGCCAGTCAAGCACAGGTGCATGCTTTTGGAGCCAAGGCAGACCTAGTAAGAAAGCATGAGAGAGTCCAGGCAGAACATGAAATGAGATGCTCTCAGAATTCAACATTCCTACCTGCAGGGTTATGGCTTCGGTGATAAGTCGGATGGGACGAGGTAGGAGACCCCCATGCACAGCAGCAACAGATACTGGTTCAACAAGAGGTTTGGTGGGAATGCGATACTTCTCTACTAGAGCCTGTGACACGAGATTCCCAGCTGCTCCAGAATCAAGTTGGGCCATCTCGAAGTAACGGTTCTTACCGAGAAGAATTGAGACCGAGAGCAGCAGAGATGAAGAGGATTTATTTTTGTCTAGATTGACCTCTCCGAGCGAACCTAGACACAGGCGTTTCCCGACTTCTCCGGACAGGTTCGGATCCAGTGCTCCTTACTGCCGCAGTAGAAGCAACTTTTCTCGGCACGGCGTGAGTCCTGACGGGCTTTGACCATCTTGGTCTGGTCGACCTGCATAGGCTCAGCAGTGTGCACCTGGGGAGAAACGGAAGGGTTAAATGAGGAAACTTTTTTTCACGGGTGACCTCTTTGGCTCGTTCCTGGAACCGTAGATCAATCCGATTGGCAAGATTTATTAAATCATCAAGCGAGGTTGGAATGTCCCGACCGGCAAGTTCGTCTTTAATACGGCCGGACAGACTCTCCCAGAAGACCGAAATTAGAGCTTCATTGTCCCAAGCCAGTTCTGAGGCTAGAGTACGGAACCGTATGGCATATTGACCAACGGTGAGACTTCCCTGACGGAGACGCAACAGAGATGATGCAGAGGAGGTCCTCCGTCCAGGTTCGTCGAATACCCTCCGGAAGGCCGAGAGAAAAGCAGGCAGGTCTGACACCAGAGGATCTTCTCTCTCCCAGAGAGGATTAAGCCAGGCCAGAGCCTCTCCGGTGAGATGGGACATGATGAAGGCAATTTTGGCCCGGTCAGAATTAAACTGGTGTGCCAGGACTTCGAAATGCAGGGTGCACTGGTTAATGAAACCCCGAGCCATAACAGGGTCGCCTCCATACCTAGGAGGAGCTGAAAGTCGGGGACCGGGAATGGAAACCACGGAATTGGGAGTCAGCGGGGCTGCCGGATTATGAGTCATGGCTCCAGCGGTGGTTGCTGGTGATGGATTCAGAGTGTCCAAGCGGGAATTGACGTTCCGCAGGTGACCCAGGATAGCCTCCTGTTGAGACCTCTGGCGAGACAGCTCATGACACAGTTCCGGAAGTGAAGGGGTTTGGGTGCCACCGGGTTCCATGGCCCGAGCAAACTGTAACGGGTCTGGTAGGTGGAACCACTGACGGAAACGGGTCTGGTTGGTGGAACCACTAAGCTTTATTATACAAGACAATTTACTTGCAAGAGAGCGGGTGGCATCTGGGAATAGGACAGGGAATCACGGCAATTAGCCAGGCAGTCTCTGGACAGGCAGGTTGTCACAATAAGTGACCAAGGAAGTCTCTGGACAGGCAGGTTGTCACGGCAAGTGACCTGGGCAGTCTCTGGACAGGCAGGTTGTCACGGCAAGTGACCTGGGCAGTCTCTGGACAGGCAGGTTGTCACGGCAAGTGACCAGGGCAGTCTCTGGACAGGCAGGTTGTCACGGCAAGTGACCAGGGCAGTCTCTGGGCAGGCAGGTTTGTCACGGCAAGTGACCAGGGCAGTCTCTGGGCAGGCAGGTTGTCACGGCAAGTGACCAGGGCAGTCTCTGAACAGGCAGGTTGTCACGGCAAGTGACCAGGGCAGTCTCTGGACAGGCAGGTTGTCACGGCAAGTGACCCGGGCAGTCTCTGAACAGGCAGGTTGTCACGGCAAGTGACCCGGGCAGTCTCTGGACAGGCAGGTTGTCACGGCAAGTGACCAGGGCAATCTCTGGGCAGGCAGGTTTGTCACGGTAAGTGACCAAGGCAGTCTCTAGACAAACAGGCATATACGACCTGAGCTGGTGGAGCCTCCTGGTAGGCTGCAGTCGGATGGCAGATGATCGCTCCCAGGTGAGCAGGCAAGAGTCTCTGGAATAGCCGGTAGATAGATTTGCTAAATCCGCAGGTAAAATGACCTGTGTTTTACCTGCGGATTTAGTGCGGATTTACTGCAGTTTTTGTGCTGATTTCCCCTGCGTTTGAGACCTGATGATTCCTATAATGGAGCAAGTTTCAAAACGCTGCGGATCTGCACAAAAGAAGTGACACGCTGCAGTTTTAAATCCGCAGCAAATCTGCGCGGAAAAATCCGCAGCATGTGCACTGCGTTTTGTGATTTCCATTGACTAGAATGGTACTGTACATCACTTGCAGTTCTGCTGCGAATCCGCAGGGCAAAATCCGCTGCGGATCCTCAGCAGAATCCACAACATGTGCACATACCCTGAATCTAAATCTGCTATAGACCCTCACACACACTGAGCAAAAAACCTGAATGGCTGCTATAGGCAAGATTGTTTTTCTTCTAAATGAAGTCCCTAGTAACTGGTCACATGACTGAGTTGAGCCAATGCTAATGAACGTCTTCCGGCTAGCTGTTCTCTGTCGCGTTGGTAGCCGCATTGAATGTACTTTGTGCCACAGTATTTTTGGTTTCCGTGCCTTCTTCATCCCCTCACTAAAAACCCCACAACCAGTCCCTCTGTGTAAAACCCTGGGTGTCACCGTCACCCATAACAACCACTCATCCTATCACTCAGGTCTCAGGTTTCTTCTCAGAAAAATCTGAGGTAAAAAGTAAAATATTTAGACTTGATCTCTGTTGATGATGTCCGAACCTCTAGATAGAGCTGCAGTCGGATGGCAGATGATCGCTCCCAGGTGAGCAGGCAAGAGTCTCTGCAATAGCCGGGGATCTCCGCAGATGATGTCCGAACCTCTGGATAGAGCTGCAGTCGGATGGCAGATGATCGCTCCCAGGTGAGCAGGCAAGAGTCTCTGCAATAGCCGGGGATCTCCGCAGATGATGTCCGAACCTCTGGATAGAGCTGCAGTCGGATGGCAGATGATCGCTCCCAGGTGAGCAGGCAACAGCCGGGGATCTCTGCTGAAGATGTCCGAACCTCTGGATAGAGCTGCAGTCGGATGGCAGATGATCGCTCCCAGGTGAGCAGGCAAGAGTCTCTGCAATAGCCGGGGATCTCCGCAGATGATGTCCGAACCTCTGGATAGAGCTGCAGTCGGATGGCAGATGATCGCTCCCAGGTGAGCAGGCAACAGCCGGGGATCTCTGCTGAAGATGTCCGAACCTCTGGATAGAGCTGCAGTCAGATGGCCGACAGGCAAACAGACAGGTAACAGGCAGGCAACTGGAAACAGGAGCTGATGGCTGAAGCAGAGTTAGACTGCACAGAAACAACATTGCTCGGGCACCTCCATTAAGGAGGAAGCCCTTAATATAGGGTGGAGTCCACCAGCATTGGCTGGAGACTGATTTGGAAAATGCGCGCGGCTCCTTTAAGAGCGGGGGAGGGTGCGGGCGTGCGCCCTAAGGCCAGCAGCAGGGAAGGAGCGCGCGGGACCAGCAGGGCGGAAGGAGGACGCCGAGGATGCCAGAGGCGCAGAGGAGGCTGAGAGCACTGAGGACGCTGAGCGCAGGTGAGGAGAGCGACGTCCCTGTCTGGCAGCAGGCAGGGACGCGGGCGCTACATTCTGTCATTAGCACCCAGATCTCCATCCCCAAATCCTAAGGCCACAGAGAGAATTCCATTTGTACATACCTTTCATCCCCTCATGCCAAAAGTGTACTCGGTCATTAGGAAGCATTGGCCTCTACTAACTCGCTCATACCCTGATCTGGACTCCTTTAGAGAACCTACACTTATGTGTACTAAAAGACCACGCAATATCAAAGATAAACTGGTCAGAGCAGATATAGGAAGCACACGCCCTATCACCAGTCAAACACTCCTCGCTCCTAGACGGAATGGCACCTTCCCTTGTTTGAACTGTGCATCCTGCTCTAACATCATTAAATCAGACA
This sequence comes from Oophaga sylvatica, assembly GCA_033576555.1. Taxonomy (NCBI): domain Eukaryota; kingdom Metazoa; phylum Chordata; class Amphibia; order Anura; family Dendrobatidae; genus Oophaga; species Oophaga sylvatica. Next base: position 22,757 of record JARQOD010003074.1, on the reverse strand, counting down.
GTATTACCCACCCCAGGACTGGCAAAACCTACCCCATCCACGGTTTCTTCACATGTAATACAAATTTTGTGGTATACCTGATTAAATGTCCGTGTGGATTGCTGTATGTGGGGGAAACTACACAACATATTAAGGACAGAATAGCTAGCCATAAATCCACGATTAGATGTGGTAAAAACTGGTTACCACTACCGGACCACTTCTCTAATATGAGACACACTGTGGCTCAGCTCAAGTACCAGATTATAGAACACGTCCCCCGTCCAAGACGGGGTGGGAACCATGTCGGTTTACTCAAATCTCGTGAATCATATTGGATACATAAATTAGACACTCTGGCCCCTAAAGGCCTTAATAGAGAAATAGATTGGTTGTCATAATGCTATACTAATCTCCTTTATATTGTTCACAGACCCGTTAAATCTTATTACTGTAGGTGAGTTGTATTCTTACCCCCTAGGAATTGTCTGTCACTATAGTCACATATTGTATATATCGCCTCTTATATATGATTGACATGTAAAACTCACAGTACTCTGTAGTTCTCATTTCTCTGCCTCACTATATGTGACCCATGCGCTTGATCCAGTGCCTCTTGCTTTTTTATTATTTTTTTCATTATCTATTTTGTATCATCTGTTATTTTGTTCTTTTCCTCTTTGTGTTTTCCTAACTCTTCTCCTATTGGCGCCTTTATGGCCCATCTACAATTATCTTCCTGTTGCCCACCTTTTTATCCTGCTTACTAACATTGCACCTATAGCTTTATTTTCGCTACCACATAACATCATAATATTCCTGTCTCCGCTTTAAAAGCTGGATTTAAGAGACTTCAACAGCCTTAACAGACCCCTTCTGACCCATTTTAGTATTTTCTAACCTTATACTATAGTTCCTATTCATCATCATTTACTCCTATTCATCACATGACGCCTGCGCAGCACACACTTACAGTGACGCGACGTCACTTCCGGTCAGGACCCTCCACTTACGGTTTTAGCAAACCAGGAAGTATAAACAGGCGCTTATGCTCATTTCTATAGCGCATCCACACAGGGCACAGCGCGGGAGCACTGCCCATAGAGACTCTGCTTCTTCAGGTATTTACTGGCTACCATTTAGCCTTCCACACCGAGTACCTTTTTGCAGTCTTTTTTGACCACCATGATGATTTTCTTTTTAGCGCCATCCATTATCACTGACCGTGAACTGCCATCACATATTGATGCCCTTTGTGCTTTCCTCATTCCAGGTACCTTCTATTACTGACCTCACATTTTTACACATTATCCCTTATTCAATTTTCTGTAGTATCAGCATATGATTTCTTCATGGACTGCCTATCTGCTTATACCTTAATTAGCTGTCCTCATTACTGGTAGTTACCTTCCCCCCACCCCTCCTTTTACACTCTGGGGGATCTCTCCGGCTTTTAATATATACTACCGCTTTTAATATACTACCACTACTATAAGTACTCACACTACTCTCTGCATATTGTTGTATCTATCACCTTTTTCTTTTTCTGGGCTTCCTCCTCTAGTGACCTATCTGGATTCAACTATATTTATGTCTCCATTTACCTTATATTCTATCATTATAGCCATACAGAATTATCATCTTGGTTCCTCTAATACTTTCTCATACTCTGGCACTGGACATTTGTGAGGTAATTATTCATTGTGTTTGATCTACTCATTTTTTCCAAGTGACTGTACTTATCAAATACTCCATGTCCGTTTTGCTGACTGTTGTATATATGCTCTCCATTCTTTGTTTTCTTCTATGTTTTCTATCCTCTATTGGGATACATGTATATATTTATCTGTATTTATGTGTATATATTTATCTGTATTTATTCAGTTTTATTTTTTTTCTTGTTCTTATGCTATGCTTTTGTCTTACAGCGATGTTTTGATAAAGGCTCGGTTGGAGCCGAAACGTTAAAGATCGCTTTTTCCTTTTTGTCCTAATGTGTTGCCTAAGTTTGTAATAAATACACAACCTTCTAGCATTATATTTTGTCTCTCAGAGTGCGGTGTATTCATCATCCTGATCTACAGGACCACTGGTCCATTACACCAGCACCTTTTCTAATTAGGCTGAGTGCACGTCATAATTCATTCATATAGGAGGGAGTGACACGTAGCAGAAGTGGTTAGTCAGTCAGTCAACCTAGGAGGGAGAGTAGTGGAATCTGGTTCCTGTCTTCGGACGGATCAGTTCGGTATCAGTCCAGTCGGGACTTAGAGGATACTGAGGGCTGCTCAGCGAGTCCTAGAGAAAGCTGACCTCGCCATCGAAATCTACAAGTGCTTATGTTAAGAGCGGGAAGCAGGGCGAAGGGCATAGTGGAGAAGACAGAGAAGTGCTTCAGGTATTGGATTGCCTGCACTAAATCACCGGACACCGGAGTCCGAAGCGTTGCTAGAGTTTCAAGCTTAGTAACAAGAAAACCGGAGGCATCTGGACTACAGGTCGCAGAGTGCAGCCCAAAGCGTCAATACGTAACCGGAGTCAGGGAGAACGGGGACTTTGAGTCAAGCGCAGACAAAAGTAAGAACTTAGTTCTCACCACTTAGAAGGCTCCACCACAATGTTGGCCGGGCATTACAGCTGTTGAGAAAGCTGGAGAGTTCAGAGTTAACTTCGCTTCAGGCAAGTTGGACTCACATGTATCTGGAAGTAAAGGAGGCCTCTAACCTGCTCAGCGGTTACCCGAATGTGCACTCTCCACCCCGACCAGCTCCCCGGGATCTGCTTGAACCATCTACCAGTAAAAGTTATGAAAAGAAGCTGCATTGTGTGTGACTGAATTCTTAACTACACCCTGCATCATCACCATAGACTTTCAGGGACCCGTCTCACCTGTGGGAGACTCACCACCCAGCTGCCCCCATAACATCCCCTGTGAAGATCCTAATAGCAGCGCTGGTCCAATTGACCAGATACCACAGGTGGCGTCACGAACTACCTATCCTAATAATCCCCTGTAAATATTCCCCCATTGTATGAGCGCCCAGGGCCACGGACCGAGCCACCGCTACCAGTGACAAATCCCATAGATTTCCATGGGCTCGGCTCCGAGTACCCCATAGCCCTGGTATCCACCTCAGTGTGGTGCGTCTCATCTCCTCCCGAAATCCCTCTCAAAAACCAAAGATGTGTGCCTATCGTACTGACACCTCTTGAGTAAAGACTTCACTCTGGAGATCTACTCACGGTCACCTCCAGCCGAGACGAGATGTTCGAGTTTCCTCCTCAGTTCCTGATACAGGCGGTACCTGCTCAGGCTCCTGAGGCTCGAGAGCTGGCTGAAGAAACTCGCAACCCGTTCCTTGAACATCTCCCACCACTCTGACTTATCGCTACAGAGATCCAAAAGCGGTACCTGGCTCTGAAGAAAGTCCTCAAAGGATTGTCTTATCTCTGCTTCTTCCAAGAGGGACGAATTCAGCTTCCATAGTCCCTTTCCCATCTGAGGGGTTTCTGAAACATTCAGAGAACAAGAAATCAGACAGTGATCGGAGAACTCCACCTCAACAACGGACACTGCTGAAGAGATGGCTTCCTCCTTAAAAAAAAACTGTCTATCCTAGACCTGCAGCTACCTCTATGAAAGGTGAAACCACAGTGACCTGGGGTGTGCCGGATGTGGACATCCACCAGGCGAGCGTCACTAGCTATGCTATTAAGAGTATTACTATCATAAGCCAGCCGGTCAATGGAGCCTCTCCTATCACGAAGCCTTGTGACAGTGTTAAAGTCACCTCCAAAGACCACCTGCCGGCTTGTAAAAAGATAGGGCTTAATCTTCAGGAAGAGACATTTATGGTCCCACTTTGACTGTGGACCATAGATGTTAATGAGCCGAAGCTCCTGTCCCCTCATGAAGACGTCTAAGACCAGGCACCTCCCCATTTCTACCTCGATAACTCTCCGGCATTCAACCAATGCAGTCTTAAAAAGGACTGCCACCCCGCTACACGGCTCGGCCGCAAGAGACCAGTACGAGGACCCGCACCTCCACTCACTCTCCGCCTTGCGTATGGCCCCCATATCCGTAAGTCTGGTCTCCTGAAAAAACAAAATTTCAGCCTCAAATCGGGTGAGAAAATCAAAGGCCGCAAATCTAGCAGCATCTGACTTTATACTAGCGACATTAATGGTCGTCAGAGTCAACGGGGTGGGTGCCGCCATCATGAATGATTGAGTTAGATGGCCTTTTTCTTCCCCCCGCCCTTTTTCCTAGCCCGCTCATCTCCGGACGATGAAGCCCTCCCTCTTCTTTTCAGAGACAGAGGTATCCATCCCTCCCACCTCTTTCTCATCTCCGGACCCAGGGTCGGCCTCACCTCACGAGGAAGACACACCCTCTGGAGAAGGGACTCCGCCCCTTCCCGTTTTTACCTCCGGAACCTCACCCCCGACCCCCGTCTCAGCAGGGTCGTCAAGGGCTTGGAACTGGTTGGAGAGGGAGATCAGAGGGGAGTCGGTGGGACCTTCCTTAGGCACCTTGGTTAGGGAGGGAGAAGATTTTCCACCTTTTTTCATCTTTTTTTTTACTTTTGGCACTCTTGGTACCCTTGTCACCCATTTCTTTTGGCTGTTCCCCTCCATCCTCATCAAAACTTTCATATTGTGAGGCATCTGAGAGATCAGCCACTTCCTCATTCTCCATCCGTCTGATCTCCTCATTCACCGCTTCCTCCCCTGGGGCCTCAGTGACATGGGCCGTCGTCTCGGAGGAGGGGGCAGCCATTACCCCAGTTTCCCGAGGCTCCTTCTGACCCCTGCCCTCCTGACGCCTTGCCTGCCTCCGCTGGTAAGAGGGGCCCCTAGCCCTGCCATTCCTCATCGGCCCCTCAGCTCCTCCCCCACTGCCACCTCCAACCTCTGCAGAAGTTGCACCGCCAAGAACTTCCTCGCGGCTCCCCTCCGCCCGGCTGGCCATGGCATTAGAGAAGGAACGAGGGCAGCGGCTGAACGGGTGACCTAGATCACCACACAGGTGACATCGAATGACACCACAGGACGCGGCAAGGTGACCCACCTCGCGACACAAGGCACATTTCTGCACCTTGCAGCCCGCGCTGAAGTGGCGAGGGTCACCGCACCTGTGACAGACCTTCGGCTGCCCCTGGTAGAAGACCAGAATACGATCCCTTTCCAGAAAAGCCGAGGAAGGGATGTGGGTGACAGTGCCCCCTGAACGCTTCAACTTTACCATGAAGGTCCAGCCTCCTGACCAGATGCCAAAATCGTCCCAGATCTTCTTAGGGACCTCCACAACCTCGCCGTACCGGCTCAACCAGGTCATTATGTCGATGCCAGAAAGGGACTCATTACACGTTAAAACGGTCACTTTCTTCGGCCCACTTTGGCGAGAAATTGCCTCCACAGCAAACCCTCGCCAGCCGGGCTCCTCTTTTACCAGCTCATAATTCGACCAAAAGAGCTCCAAGCCCTCCGGCCAAACAAAGCTGATATCAAAGGTGGAGGTCCCAAAAGGATGTATCAGAGCAAAGATGTCAATAGCCCTGAAGTCCATCTTCATGAGGAGCTTCACCACATTTGTCCTAGATGGAGACGCCTCATCGCCCCTCCAGCGAAGCAACATTTCTCCTGGAGACCCCCTGCCCGGCTGTTGGGAGGGACCACACGGTCTCCACCCCCTTTTCTCTTGGAAGGCAGCTAGACCAAACTTATCTAGCCAGTAGGACAACTCCACTTCTCTTCCCTCTACATTGATCGTCCGCTCCCCTTTTTTTGTGTGCCTCCAGGAAACGGCGGCGAAAAGCATCATTCCCTGGGTCCGGAGATGAGGAAGACCCCCGCAGAACCCCATCGGCTGCAGCCGCATAACTAATGGTGCCTGCAGGTGAGGGGGCGATGAATCAGCCCCTATATTCATCTCCACCTCACTTACCTCAGCCTCACCATTTTCACTAGTGGAACTTTCACACCAACCATACCTCCAGCAGAAACAACCCCTCCAACACCTGACCCTTCACCATTGTCACAGATGCTATTCACACCACTTGCACCACTTCCATTATTATTTACATTTCTATTTGTGTTTTTTTCCCTGCTTTCTGCTGGGGGGGGGGTTGTTATTTGCAGTGCTACTGCCCCTTTAAGAGCGATACTGTAGGGTTTAGTTACCACACCCTGCTTTTCAGCAGAGCATGTGCTGCTTGCAGACTGTTGCTCCAGCCTCTCCTGCAGACCATCTCCACACTCCTGTGTGCACTTCACCGCCGGGTCCCCCGCAGATACAGGTGACACACATGCAGAGGACCCCGGTGGTGCGATCTGGGCCGGCATTACAGCTGCACCTGAGATGATAACCGATGCCGGGGCTGCCTGACTTTGACCCAGCATCAGATCTGCATGTGGGGGACCCCGACACCACAGCACACGCCGCCGATGATGGGGCCCCGGCTGACAGTGCACCGCCAACACTGCGGGGAGCGGCGACCACCAGCAAGGTACCCACAGTCTCCACCCCCCGTGCATCAGCCCTCCTGGGCTCCTCCATGTTTCGGGCCTTGCCGGATCTGGTGACCCTCTTTGCCGGTAGCAATGAGCTCCCAGTCATTTTACACATTCTGCCACCTCCAGCTGCTTGGTTTATTGCCCACTGGACCACCTGGGGGGATAGTAACAAGTCCTGGCGCTGAGTGCTTTCCTTTCTGTGCCAGCAATTCCCTTATCATTGCTCTACACCCCATATCCTCGTATCAGCGGCCATTTTCCCCTGTTCTCCTTCTTGCAGTGAAGACACTGAAGATTCCCTTTTCTTTTGCCTCCTTGTAGTCCTCTTCACCTCGGGTGCAGAACATTTGATTCATGTCGGTGGTGCAGAAGATGAGGAGGCGGCGGCGGGCGCTGCTTGTCGGAGCTGTGGTCTTAAACTCTTCATCTTTCTGTCCTTTCTTGTACGACACTTCCCACGCAGTATCAGTCACCGCTGTATGGCGGCTATGTTCTTGGCACAATGTGGGTTAAACAAACAAAAAAAAAACGAAACCAGATGGAAATTTTAATACAACAAAGAATTTACTTCTGTACTGATTAATTACATAATATATTTCATAGCCGTTCCTGATACACAGCACCAAACACCCTGCTTTCCTTCACACAGTGAAGATTTATATTTACGTGGAAATTTCCTATTGCTGAAATCAGGATTTTGTGTTACATGAATTAAAAGAAAAAAAAAAAAACTTTTGACAATGTTTTTTTTTCTTTTTTTCCAAATCATGATCTTTCTAAAAAATAACAAAATTAGTAATCTTGCAGTTTAAACACAGGTCAACTCACTAGAGTTTTCAGCAGGCTCATTATCATCAGAGGCAGGATGACAATGACCGATAACACCCCTACACAAAGGAGATAACATAGGATCCACCATTCACAATAAGCGATATAACAGCTCACCTTCTCCCCCTACCTTCACAATGACTTTTGCACACGCTCATTAGATGTTTCAATATCAAAGATAGGATCGGAATCTTTGCATTGCTGCTAATGTACATGTGCATTTCCTGAAACAATAGGAAGTTAATGTCTAGGAAAGCCCTAGTGGCCAGTGTGAAAATTGCAGGATTTTTAATATTAATTTTTAATAAAAATGTGATAAGAAAAAAAAATTGGCAAAATTATATATAAAAAAAAAATTACATAAAAACATGATTTAAACAACTGGTGATTTTCTGATGACACATTTCCTTTATACCCTTCCCAACATATGAAATACATAGTGGGCTGTGACATACAGCTGATACATGTCTGTATATGCAATGACTGCCGTCGCCCCCATACGGTGCAATCATGGGATCCCGATGGATCGTCATGGCGGTGCCAAAGCTCTGCAGTACAGAAGTAAAACAGTCTATTGTACCAAACATCTATTAATCAAAAGATGTAAAAGAAAATTAAAAAACTATTAAACTTCCACCCACACAAACTATAAAACATCAGATTATCCTCTTTTTCCCCATTCGTTATATTTAAAAATATCTAAAAAAAAATTAAATAATGAACATAATTCTCACGGCTATTAAAGTCCAGACTATTAAAATAATACATTATTTATCCTGTTGTAAAAAAAATCCTAGAAACATGAAGAAAAAAAACGGTAAAAATTGCTGTTTTTTTGCTTCTTCAAAAACTGGAATAAAAAAAAGGTGAATAAGTCATATGTACCCTAAAATTGGGCCCTAATATAGAACTATGGATGGAAAAATAAGTAAGTTTTAGGCTTCAGAATAAGGGGACACAAAGAAAATTCCATTTTTTTAAAATAAAAATAACACTAAAAAAGAAATAAGAATTTGGTGTCGCCGTAACAGTGCAAATCCTAAGAATAAAATGAATGGGTCATTTTTACCACAAAGTGAACGCCATACATTATACGATATATTAAATGGTGTCATTCAAAGCTAGAACTCACTTGCGAAAAACCAGTCCATGACCACGCTCAAAAAGGTACTCAACTATCCAGAGCAGAGAGCCACTGCTTCCTCTGGAGGAACTGAAATAGCCACAGTTGCCCTGGTGGGCTCCAGCAGCTGGGACCCCAGTGACTGGATCAACAATCGGGGACAATCTTTACTAAAAGAAGTTCTCTTGAATAGACAACCCTTTCCAGCTTGAGTGTCACGATGTGACTTGACCCAACAGGTGGTCGGTCAACGGACAGCACAACACTCTCACAACGGGATGGGATTGAGGAGAGGAAGGTCTTACCAATAGGGAATGAGGGATGGTCACCACCTGCCTCAGACCTGAGCCTGTCCCTGCACTCCCCTAACGCCCTATGTGGGTCCTTCCCCCCACCGCCGTCAGGATACCTCGTCCATCGCTGTCACCTGAAACTGCCCTGGCTAGTGCACTGGCCAGCGTAGGGTGCTAGCCTAGCCACTACAGGTAATACACACAGGGGATACTGACAAACAAGTAAGGGATGGGGAAATAGCTTATAGACACTGCTGCTAAGCTCCACACCACAGATAACACAGCAACTGGACTCCAAACACCGGACGTGGCTGACACCAGAGAGCAGCTCCTGCTAGGCTGGTCTCCAGAAAGGAACTGTATCACCAACAGTCAGCTGATGCATCAGGTGACCTTTTAAAGGATGGTGGGAGTGGTCACCACTCACATCAGCTGACCCAGCAGCAGTGCAATTACATCAGCTTGCCAGCGGGGGGGGGGGAAACTGACATTAACCCCGATGGCCTGAAAGGAAAAAAGTTTAAACTGAGTGGAACCAGAGTTGACACAAATCCAAAAGAGGATTGTGACATTCACCATATATTAACTTAGTACCTCCACTACCCAGGGGTGAAGAAAGACACATTATGAATGATATATAGGAGATGTGGTCCTCATTATAAATTTACATTGGAACCCAAAAGCTTTAACCTATATTCTGAGTGAGAGATGCGTGCAGTGTTCTCTAGTCTCTGAGTCAGCTCGTCACATCTAATAATCCGTTCATTCTCCTTCCACTTACCTCACTGGTAATGAGGGAAGAAAGATCCATCAGAGTGTATTCTGCAGTCACGTGTCTGAGAGGAGACGCGCCGGGTATAGGATCTGCCACATCATCTTACAGTCCACGGCTGTGAGTCAGTGATCGAGACCGGACTCATATTCTGCAACAACTGAGTAATATTCTGTTTGTATATCCAGGTGTTTTATTATACACTCATATACAAGTGTATGTGCAGCACATATGTACACAGGGGCAGTATGATATTACTTATATTCTTGCACATAGGATCAGTATTATAGTAGTTATATTCTGTACATAGGGGCAGTATTATAGTAGTTATATTCTTGTACATAGGAGCAGTATTATAGTAGTTATATTCTGTACATAGGGGCAGTATTATAGTAGTTATATTCTTGTACATAGGAGCAGTATTATAGTAGTTATATTCTTGTACATAGGGGCAGTATTATAGTAGTTATATTCTTGTACATAGGAGCAGTATTATAGTAGTTATATTCTTGTACATAGGGGCAGTATTATAGTAGTTATATTCTTGTACATAGGGGCAGTATGATATTACTTATATTCTTGCACATAGGATCAGTATTATAGTAGTTATATTATGTACATAGGGGCAGTATTATAGTAGTTATATTCTTGTACATAGGAGCAGTATTATAGTAGTTATATTCTTGTACATAGGGGCAGTATTATAGTAGTTATATTCTTGTACATAGGAGCAGTATTATAGTAGTTATATTCTTGTACATAGGAGCAGTATTATAGTAGTTATATTCTTGTACATAGGGGCAGTATTATAGTAGTTATATTCTTGTACATAGGAGCAGTATTATAGTAGTTATATTCTTGTACATAGGGGCAGTATTATAGTAGTTATATTCTTGTACATAGGAGCAGTATTATAGTAGTTATATTCTTGTACATAGGGGCAGTATTATAGTAGTTATATTCTTGTACATAGGAGCAGTATTATAGTAGTTATATTCTTGTACATAGGGGCAGTATTATAGTAGTTATATTCTTGTACATAGGAGCAGTATTATAGTAGTTATATTCTTGTACATAGGAGGCAGTATTATAGTAGTTATATTCTTGTACATAGGGGCAATTTTTATTGTAAAAACCAAACAAATACAAATATACTGACATTTCTCCAGTAATACAAAACTAAATTCACTTGGATTGTACATACATTACATATCCGGATTATACATATAAAATTATCTTAAAGAGTCCATACACCTGGTTGGAAAAAAAACAAAAAAAAAAAAACATCATATTTCAACCCAGTGACACATCCTTCCATAACTTAACATTTCCTAATTTTCCTAATGATTTTATCTATCTGGGCTCGGACATTATTTAGTTGACAGCGTCACAGATCTGAGTCGGAGTTATTCTGGTCACCGCCGGTCTCCATTTCAGACTCTACCCGAGAGCCCTCAGGTAATGGCTTCCGCTTGGGCGGAGGACTGTCCTCTACGTCCCTATCAAACTCTGCGTCAATTCTTCTAAGGTCATCCTCAAAATCACCGTCAGACTCAGACAGAACACCAAACCTATTAGATAAGTCCATTACACCTGCAGAACTCTGGACCTTCTTCCTGGCTCCTTGGCCAGTGTCATACTCCTTCTCAGGTTTACGGGAGGTCTTGTCCTTTTTCTTCCTTTTAGTCTGAGACACAGATGGTAGTACTGAAGTAATGCTTCCCTGTGACTGCTGCCCCTGAGGGACAACCTCCATACTTCCCTGTACACCCTCTGAACCCTGCTGCTCTGGTGTCACCTGAGTAGACCCCTGGTGGGCCTCCGGTCTGGCCAGTATTTCCCCTGACAGTAAAGCTGCCTCCTCTAGAATCTCTGCCCCTGCCACCAAATCCTCATCAGGATAGTCCTTACAGATATTGTGCCAGGCGTCAGGACAGTCCCTGTGAGGGTGACCGATCTTCCCACAGAGGTTGCACCTGATGTTCTGGCAGTCTGCAGCCACATGGCCGACCTCCCAACACAGGTTGCACTTCACCACAGTACACGTATTTGCCAGGTGACCCGCCTTGCCACATTTGAAGCACTTACGAGGCTGCCCAGGATAGAAACACACACCCCTCTCCCTCCCAATAAAGAAGGAGTTGGGTAAGTGGGCAGTGATATTATCGCACTGGCGCAGTTTCACCAAAACCCTCCACCCTCCCGTCCAGATACCATCATTGTCTCTGCTTTTGGTGAGGTCAGAGACCAGGTCACAATGCCTCCGGAGCCACACCACAATGTCCTGCGGGGGAACAGACTCATTCCAGAAGATGAGATTAACTGTAACGGTATCTGGCTTAGAGATAGGAATAAAGCTGAACTTACTCCAGCCCTCAGAGTCTCTAAACTTGGGGAAATTAGACCAAAACCTGTCCAGGTCACTCATAAGCTTAAAGCTGACGTCATAGCCCTGCCTGTCTGGAAGATTAATCACCGCCAAGATGCTGACTGGCGCAAACCCCATCTGGCGACACAAGAGCTCCCTGACCACAAACCTTCTATCTGGCAGATCCTCCTTGGCACCTCTGTGCCGGAAACGCACAACGTTTCTCCGTTTAAACGCCTGGCCGGTATAATTGGCACCAGAGGTGAAGGACGGAGCGCTACGACTCCAGGCATTACTGGGGGAACCTGCGGGGTCACACTAGGCTGACTGACGGGGTGAGGGTCTGCAGCAAGGGGGGCTTCTACACCTTGTGTGCTCGGAATTAAAGGGGGGGAAATCACAGACATCATCATGCACATTGTTATCATCAACATCAATGTCACTATCAGACTGCGCAGCGTCCACCAAAGATACTGTGCTCCCCCAAACCCCCGACCCCTCAGATACAGTGCGGTTATCCCAGCATCAGAGCCCTGCTGGGCACCATCAGGAACTACAGGCACATGTCCACTGCCCAACTGTGGTGCATGGCATTCTGAGACTTGTAGTCCCTCTGCTGAAAAATGTCCATGCTGCTGCTTGGAATCTGCTGCAGGCGGCTGTGCTGGGCATTCTGCGACTTGTTGTACCTCTACTGGAATGTGCCCTTCATGCTGCTGCTTGGAATCTGCTGCAGGCTGTTGTGCTGGGCATTCTGTGACTTGTTGTACCTCTGCTGGAATCTGCACTACATGCTTCTGCTTTGGATCTGCTGCAGGCAGTTTTGCTGGGCATTCTGAGACTTGTGGTACGTCTGCTGGGGTCTGTACTACAGCCTGCTGCTGGTGCGGCATTTGCCCCTTTTGGAAGCAGAAACTTGCAGGCTGCAGCACTGGCCGCACCTGCTTCTGGGGTCCACCTGGGACAATGTCTGACCTGGAACCTGCAGAGTTCTGCTTCTGTGAATTAAACAGTTCCTGGTTCCTATAAGTCTCCGCCAGGGGCCCCATCCTCTCTAGGACGCAGTCCATGTCCCTCACCACTTTTGCCAGCAATACACCCAGTGTGTTCAGAGTCTCATCATAAAAATCATGACTCCCGGGATTAATAGCCTTTAGCTTATAGCAAGTGTCTATCTGCATCTGTAGTGAGTCTTTCTGCTGCTGTAACTCACCGAACTTCTTGACCAGTCCTGGGATCTCCTCTGCGAGCTGAAGCTCAGGTGCACGTGGCGTCTCCTCCTGGGATCCTGCATTCAGCGATGTCCCCGGCTGCTTGAACCCAGACGTCTCCTTAATTTTCACCACCGCTGGTTTCATGGCTCCAGGCTCCACAGCACTTTTACTGCTGCCACCTGACTGCGACCGTGTGCGTCCTGACCGCGCCATACTGCCATGCTGCTGTAAGTTCTCCTGGATGGTTTGTCTTTCCAAAGACGTCTGTCTCTGCCTGGGAGCAGGAGAGGTGATCTGCACAGCTGGGGCTGATCTCACCTGTGCACTGCAGAGCTGCTTGCTGACTGGGGAGTTACCTGACTTCACATTGTGCTGTAACCCATCACTGACCGACACTTTTCCTTCTTGCTTCTTTGCTGGACTTGGAGAAGGTTTTCCTCCCAAAACTTTACTGACGGCTTTTTCCTCCTTCACAGAACTGCTGCAGCTTTGGCTCGCTGCATTCACTGGTCTGACAGTGGCTCTGGGATTAACATTCCCATTAGGAGAGGCCTGGGAGGCTTGTCCCAGTGTAGGCCGGGAAGCCTGGGCCTTGCCTGGGGAGCTTCCCCGCCCAGGGTGGCCCTCCCTGGGCTTGCTCCAGACATCAGGAGAGCTACAAACACACAACCTCTCAGCTAGGAGGCAGTATTATAGTAGTTATATTCTTGTACATAGGAGCAGTATTATAGTAGTTATATTCTTGTACATAGGGGCAGTATTATAGTAGTTATAATCTTATATATAGGGGGCAGTATTATAGTAGTTACATTCTTGTACATAGGGGCAGTATGATATTACTTATATTCTTGCACATAGGATCAGTATTATAGTAGTTATATTCTTGTACATAGGGGCAGTATTATAGTAGTTATATTCTTGTACATAGGAGCAGTATTATAGTAGTTATATTCTTGTACATAGGGGCAGTATTATAGTAGTTATATTCTTGTACATAGGAGCAGTATTATAGTAGTTATATTCTTGTACATAGGGGCAGTATTATAGTAGTTATATTCTTGTACATAGGAGCAGTATTATAGTAGTTATATTCTTGTACATAGGGCAGTATTATAGTAGTTATATTCTTGTACATAGGAGCAGTATTATAGTAGTTATATTCTTGTACATAGGGGCAGTATTATAGTAGTTATATTCTTGTACATAGGAGCAGTATTATAGTAGTTATATTCTTGTACATAGGAGCAGTATTATAGTAGTTATATTCTTGTACATAGGGCAGTATTATAGTAGTTATATTCTTGTACATAGGGGCAGTATTATAGTAGTTATATTCTTGTACATAGGAGCAGTATTATAGTAGTTATATTCTTGTACATAGGGGCAGTATTATAGTAGTTATATTCTTGTACATAGGAGCAGTATTATAGTAGTTATATTCTTGTACATAGAAGCAGTATTATAGTAGTTATATTCTTGTACATAGGAGCAGTATTATAGTAGTTATATTCTTGTACATAGGGCAGTATTATAGTAGTTATATTCTTGTACATAGGAGCAGTATTATAGTAGTTATTTTCTTGTACATAGGGGCAGTATTATAGTAGTTATATTCTTGTACATAGGAGCAGTATTATAGTAGTTATTTTCTTGTACATAGGGGCAGTATTATAGTAGTTATATTCTTGTACATAGGGGCAGTATTATAGTAGTTATATTCTTGTACATAGGAGCAGTATTATAGTAGTTATATTCTTGTACATAGGGCAGTATTATAGTAGTTATATTCTTGTACATAGGAGCAGTACTATAGTAGTTATATTCTTGTACATAGGGGCAGTATTATAGTAGTTATAATCTTATATATAGGGGGCAGTATTATAGTAGTTACATTCTTGTACATAGGGGCAGTATGATATTACTTATATTCTTGCACATAGGATCAGTATTATAGTAGTTATATTCTTGTACATAGGGGCAGTATTATAGTAGTTATATTCTTGTACATAGGAGCAGTATTATAGTAGTTATATTCTTGTACATAGGAGCAGTATTATAGTAGTTATATTCTTGTACATAGGGGCAGTATTATAGTAGTTATATTCTTGTACATAGGAGCAGTATTATAGTAGTTATATTCTTGTACATAGGAGCAGTATTATAGTAGTTATATTCTTGTACATAGGGCAGTATTATAGTAGTTATATTCTTGTACATAGGAGCAGTATTATAGTAGTTATATTCTTGTACATAGGGGCAGTATTATAGTAGTTATATTCTTGTACATAGGAGCAGTATTATAGTAGTTATATTCTTGTACATAGGAGCAGTATTATAGTAGTTATATTCTTGTACATAGGGGCAGTATTATAGTAGTTATATTCTTGTACATAGGGGCAGTATTATAGTAGTTATATTCTTGTACATAGGAGCAGTATTATAGTAGTTATATTCTTGTACATAGGGGCAGTATTATAGTAGTTATATTCTTGTACATAGGAGCAGTATTATAGTAGTTATATTCTTGTACATAGAAGCAGTATTATAGTAGTTATATTCTTGTACATAGGAGCAGTATTATAGTAGTTATATTCTTGTACATAGGGGCAGTATTATAGTAGTTATATTCTTGTACATAGGAGCAGTATTATAGTAGTTATTTTCTTGTACATAGGGGCAGTATTATAGTAGTTATATTCTTGTACATAGGAGCAGTATTATAGTAGTTATTTTCTTGTACATATGGGGCAGTATTATAGTTTATATTCTTGTACATAGGGGCAGTATTATAGTAGTTATATTCTTGTATATAGGGACAGTATTATAGAAGTTATATTCTTGTACGTAGGGGGCAGTATTATAGTAGTTATATTCTTGTACATAGGGGCAGTATTATAGTAGTTATATTCTTGTACATAGGGGCAGTATTATAGTAGTTATATTCTTGTATATAGGGACAGTATTATAGAAGTTATATTCTTGTACATAGGGGGCAGTATTATAGTAGTTATATTCTTGTACATAGGAGCAGTATTATAGTAGTTATATTCTTGTACATAGGATCAGTATTATAGTAGTTATATTCTTGTACATTGGAGCAGTATTATAGAAGTTATATTCTTGTAGATAGGGACAGTATTATAGAAGTTATATTCTTGTAGATAGGGACAGTATTATAGAAGTTATATTCTTGTACATAGGGGGCAATTTTTATTGTAAAAACCAAACAAATACAAATATAACGACATTCCTCCAGTAATATAAATTCACTTGGATTGTACATACATTCATTACATATCCGGATTATACATATAAATTAATGTAATAACACACTTTTATGGAAACCAATCAGTTTAAGGATGGTACCACACGATGGTATATAAAATATAAAATTTAACTTTTATTACAAATGTTAAAAGGTTGACAATAAGGTGCAAGATACATATGAAGAGGGACAAATATACCATAGGAAACTACCATATCCAGCTTGAATTGCAGTGACATTTAAAGCACAACATAGAGTGATCCTGCTTAGAATTATCAGAAGGGAAGAAACACGCTGCAGATTAGAGGGGGCAGAGGGACATCCGAGGTCACACCACCAGCCTTTTAGCGGTATGTAATCAGGATTGCACAATTTACTTACCTCATGGTTCCATGCTTATTTACACTAGTCAGAGGGGTTTTGGTAGCGCAGTTTATTTTGGGTGATGCCTAGATAGGCAACCTTGAACCTCTAATCTGCAGCGTGTTTCTTCCCTTCTGATAATTCTAAGCAGGATCACTCTATGTTGTGCTTTAAATGTCACTGCAATTCAAGCTGGATATGGTAGTTTCCTATGGTATATTTGTCCCTCTTCATATGTATCTTGCACCTTATTGTCAACCTTTTAACATTTGTAATAAAAGTTAAATTTTATATTTTATATACCATCGTGTGGTACCATCCTTAAACTGATTGGTTTCCATAAAAGTGTGTTATTATTGATCAGTGGTATATGCCCCTTTTAAAGGGTAAAAGAATTACACTTACTGTTGTAGGGCAAATTCTAGTGTTTATATAAATTAATTTATAGAGTCCATACACCTGGTTGGAAAAAAAAAAAACATCATATTTCAACCCAGTGACAGATCCTTCCATAATTTAACATTTCCTAATTTTCCTAATGATTTTATCTATCTGGGCTCGGACATTATGTGGTTGACAGCGTCACAGATCTGAGTCGGAGTTATTCTGGTCACCACCGGTCTCCATTTCTGACTCTACCCGAGAGCCCTCAGGTAATGGCTTCCGCTTTGGCGGAGGACAGTCCTCTACGTCCCTATCAAACTCTGCGTCAATTCTTCTAAGGTCATCCTCAAAATCACCGTCAGACTCAGACAGAACGTTAAACCTATTAGATAAGTCCATTACACCTGCAGAACTCTGGACCTTCTTCCTGGCTCCTTGGCCAGTGTCATACTCCTTCTCAGGTTTACGGGAGTTCTTGTCCTTCTTCTTCCTTTTAGTCTGATTTTTGCTATTCCCTTCAGAAACAGATGGTAGTACTGAAGTAATGCCTCCCTGTGACTGCTGCCCCTGAGATACAACCTCCATACTCCCCTGTGCACCCTCTGAACCCTGCTGCTCTGGTGTCACCTGAGTGGTCCCCTGGTGGACCTCCGGTCTGGCCAGTAATTCCCCTGACAGTAAAGCTGCCTCCTCCAGAATCTCGGCCCCTGCCACCAAATCCTCATCAGGATAGTCCTTACAGATATTGTGCCAGGCGTCAGGACAGTCCCTGTGAGGGTGACCAATCTTCCCACAGAGGTTGCACCTGATATTCTGGCAGTCTGCAGCCACATGGCCGACCTCCCCATACAGGTTGCACTTCACCACAGTACAGGTATTTGCCAGGTGACCTGCCTTGCCACATTTGAAGCACTTACGAGGCTGCCCAGGATAGAAACACACACCCCTCTCCCTCCCAATAAAGAAGGAGTTGGGTAAGTGGGCAGTGATATTATCGCACTGGCGCAGTTTCACCAAAACCCTCCACCCTCCCGTCCAGATACCATCATTGTCTCTGCTTTTGGTGAGGTCAGAGACCAGGTCACAATGCCTCCGGAGCCACACCACAATGTCCTGCGGGGGAACAGACTCATTCCAGAAGATGAGATTTACCGTAACGGTATCTGGCTTAGAGATAGGAATAAAGCTGAACTTACTCCAGCCCTCAGAGTCTCTAAACTTGGGGAAATTAGACCAGAACCTGTCCAGGTCACTCATGAGCTTAAAGCTGACGTCATAGCCCTGCCTGTCTGGAAGATTAATCACCGCCAAGATGCTGACTGGCGCAAACCCCATCTGGTGGCACAGGAGCTCCCTGACCACAAACCTCCTATCTGGCAGATCCTCCTTGGCACCTCTGTGCCGGAAACGCACAACGTTTCTCCGTTTAAACGCCTGGCCGGTATAATTGGCACCAGAGGTGAAGGATGGCGCACCACGACTCCAGGCATTACTGGGGGGAACCTGCGGGGTCACACTAGGCTGACTGACAGGGTGAGGGTCAGCAGCAGGGGGGCTGCTACACCTTGTGTGCTCGGAATTAAAGGGGGGAAATCACAGACAATATCATGCACATTGTTATCATCAACATCAATGTCACTATCAGACTGGGCAGCGTCCAGCAAAGATACTGTGTGTAAGGTTCTGTGTATATGTTCCTGAAACTCAGTTTGTTCGTCAGCCATTTTTACTTTCTGTCTTGCTGCAGCTATCTTGCCCTCAGTCAAAATGGAGTTTCCAGCTTGCATGTTCCCGCCCTGATTCTCTCCTTTTGCTTCTTAAGCAGCCACAGCTGAGCAATCAGTGCTTCAGAATCTAGCCTGCAGTGAACCTGTGACCTGACTCCTAAAGCCTTGGACCTTGTACTCCAGCTATTCCTACTGAGGAACTCTGAAGCACTTGTGGACTCTGGAACCCTGCTCTTTGAAAGACCCACGTTTGCATGGACTTACGGTAACAGAGAAGAAGATCCTGAACCTGTTGTGGAGAGTGATTGCTGAGCTTAGATTACTCTGGCCTGCTGTGTCTCCTGCTTCTGTGTCTGCAAACTGTGTGACTATTTTTGCCAACTTGTATGAAGTAATACAAGACTTTCTATATCAAACCTGTGTCTCATGTATTTTCATCGCACCCAAGCACAAGACGCTATATGAACTGTACTACATACATTACAAGATTCTGAAGCCAAAACGTTAGTGTCTGCTGGGTCTGGAAAGGCTGTGTCTGCTGTAACTGTGGATATCGGATGTCCGGTTGTACTTTCTGTGATGACAGTGGTTGTGACTTCTCACAACCATTCCAGGTGAGCAATTCCCTTAAGTGTTTTTTTTTCTGCAGTGTTACCACAGGTAAACACTATTGTTTTTTTTTTTTTCTTTTCTCTTTTTTGTCTGCTGTAACTGTGGATATCAGATGTCCGGGTGAACTTTCTGTGATGATAGTGGTTGTGACTTCTCACAACCATTCCAGGTGAGCAGTTCCCTTAATTTTTTTTCTCTCTGCAGTGTTACCACAAGTAAACACTATTGTTTTTTTTTTCTCCTCTCCTCTTCTTCCAGTACTCCTGTCTTAAAAGATCTGGAAAATGGAGGCCCGCATAAAGGAACTTTGCGGAGTGACTGATAATATCCTTGCAGATTTGCAGAATATAAAGACCCGTTTTTCAAGCCTACAGGACCTCACTAATCACAATTTGCAAGTGTTTGGACAGACTGCCCAGGATTTGCGAGCCAGGATTGAGGTTCTAGAAGAGCGAGTCCAGGCTCCTGCCGTAGCCCCGAGTTCTGGGATTCCCAAGTTGCCCCCTTTTCGTTTTGGCGGTGAACGTGAGAAATTCAGGGGATTTATTAATCAATGCAATCTTTTTTTTTCTGCACATGCTTCACAATTTCCCACTGAACGATCTAAGGTGCTTACTATAATTATGTTGCTTACCAACAAGGCTTTGATGTGGGCAAACCCTCTGATTGAGACTGAGGATGATTGTTTGAATCACCTTGATGCTTTTATTTCAGCCATGGGGCAGGTGTTTGATGACCCCAATCGAGGTGCAACAGCTGAAGCAGCCATGTTAGCTTTGCGCCAAGGTAAGCACTCGGTAGCTGAATATGCCTTGGATTTCAGGAGATGGGCCCTTGATACCACCTGGGACAGTTCCGCCAAAAAATCTATTTTTCGAAAAGGGTTATCTCCACTGATTAAGGATGAACTTGCTCGTGCCGACCCTCCCACTGCGTTAGGTGACTTTATTAACTACTGCATCTGTATTGATACTCGTCTGACTGAACGCAGGCAAGAGAGATGGTTCGAAAGCAATCGCACTAACCTTTTCCTACCTTCCTCTCCAGCTAAGGAACCTTTGAGTAGGATTACACGGGAACCTGAACCTGAACCCATGCAGGTAGACTCTTTACAACGACGGGTTAGTGATGCACGCAAGGAACATCGTTTTAAGGAGAATCTATGTTTCTATTGTGGCAAGTCAGGGCACTTCATTATAAACTGCCCCAGCCGTTCTCGTAAGACTACTGCAGCACTCATTCATTGTGAGTGTTGCGAGAGGGGATCTGTCAGGTCCGAGCCTCAGGCTCCAGAGAGATCTGCAGCAACAGATCTTGATTTCTCGGACTTAAACTCCGTTACCTCTGAGGACGTTGACTGTGTAAACGCTGCCATTTTTCAAGTTTCCTCAGCGGTGTCCCAGCTGAGTTGTAAGAAAAACAATTCTCATTGCTTTCCTTCCATCAAACTCTGGGTTGACTCAGCTTGGGTGTCTAGCTCTGCTATGATCGACTCAGGGGCAAGTGGAAATTTTATGGATGTCTCCTTTGCTCTGAAACAGGGGATACGTTCAGTGAAGAAGGCTACTCCAGTACAGATGGAAACTGTGGATGGCTCCCTGCTGATCTCTGGACCAGTGGATCAGGAAACAGAGCCTTTGAGGGTTCTTATGGGTAAAGATCATCAAGAGAAACTGTCCTTTATGCTTATCTCTTCTCCCCACTTTCCCATTATTCTAGGGCTACCATGGCTGCAGGCTCAGAATCCTACCATTAACTGGGAGACCAAGGAATTACACTTTCCAGAGAAACAGATGAGTCCAAAAGTTTCAGCTTGCTCTGTTCCTAAAGGAACCATGTCAGTCCCTGAACTACCAGCTGTATACCAGGACTATGTGGATTTATGTGACAAGAAGAACGCTGACCAGCTTCCTCCTCACCGTCCATATGATTGTCCAATTGAATTATTGCCTGGAGCAGAGATACCTTTTGGTAAGATCTACCCCTGGCGGGGCCCGAGCTAAAGGCTTTAAAGGATTACATAGACGAAAATCTGGCCAAGGGCTTCATACGCCCCTCTTCATCTCCTGCAGGTGCACCCATCTTCTTTGTAAAGAAGAAAGATGGATCTCTGAGACCATGCGTAGACTATAGGGAACTCAATAAGGTTACTATTAGAAACCGTTATCCATTGCCTTTAATCCCTGAGTTATTGGAGAGAGTGCGACATGCCAAAATTTTCTCTAAACTAGATCTTCGTGGGGCCTATAACTTAGTCCGTATTAGACCTGGGGATGAATGGAAGACTGCATTCAGGTCACGCTATGGACACTTTGAATATCTAGTTATGCCTTTTGGTCTGAGTACCGCCCCAGCCACTTTCCAACACTTGGTGAATGACATCTTCAGGGATCTCCTAGATACATTCGTGGTAATTTATTTGGATGATATTCTAATTTTTTCTAACTCCACAGAGGAACATCATGGACATGTGAGAATGGTCTTGGAACGTCTAAGACAAAATCATCTTTACATCAAACTTGAAAAGTGTGAATTCCATAGGACCGAAATTCAATTTCTGGGGTATGTACTGTCTACACAAGGAATTAGTATGGATGGAAGCAAAACCCAAGCCATCAAGGATTGGCCAAGTCCTAGAAATGTGAAGGAGGTACAGCGCTTCATCGGGTTTGCCAACTTCTATAGACGTTTCATTAGAAATTTCTCTGAGGTAGTGTCACCTATCACTCAACTTACCCGGAAAGAGTCTAGGTTTTCCTGGACTCCCCAAGCCCAGGAAGCATTTTCCCGTCTAAAAGATAAATTTACCACTGCACCTATCCTAGTACATCCCAACCCCGAGCTTGCCTTCATAATAGAGGTGGATGCTTCAGACTGTGCCGTTGGAGCTATACTCTCTCAGAGAACAGGTGAGAAGAATGTCTTGCATCCCTGTGCCTTCTTTTCCCAGCAGTTGTCTTCGGCTGAGAGGAACTACGATGTGGGCAATAGAGAGTTGTTGGCCATTATTGCCGCCTTCAAAGAATGGAGACACCTTCTTCAGGGAGCTGCACAGCAAATAGTCGTCCTGACAGACCATCGTAACCTTGAGTTTATCAGGTCGGCTAAGTGCCTGACTCCTCGCCAGGCTCGCTGGAATCTTTTCTTAAACCAATTTAATTTTATCATCTCTTATAGACCAGGATCGCGCAATGGAAAGGCTGATGCACTCTCTAGGATTTACTCAGCAGAGACACGTCCAATTACTCCTCCTAAGACTATTCTTCCTGACTCTAGATTCCTAGGAGTAATTCATAATCAAGACCTACTT